>APFE031499601.1:0-18517 GCA_000404065.3 Pinus taeda
GTGTGTTTCTTTACCGTTGTACATTTTGTAACTTACAATCCGACGGTCACGATATGTAGTGATCTGACGGTTCATTCTATCCTCGGTATTACCTACACTTGATCCGTGGCTTGACACCCGAATGGTCCATGAATTCTATTTAAAGCGCATGGAGGGTCATTTGTAGGTTCACCGTGCATGAGAGAAGCTTATGTAAATTTTCATTCTTTTATTAATAAATTGCCTGTAGTAGCCACGTTGGCGCAGCCCATGGTGGACTGTTTCCCTCTCTAAGGGTTTTAACCACGTCAAAATACTGGTGTATTGATCTGTGATCTGTTTGTGAGCAGTGTCCTTTTGGTGTTCTGTCTGAGGAACTTACCCTGTAAATTCCTACACCCCAAAAGGTCAAAAAACACTCAAACAGTGACCTCTCTGCCCCTGTTTTGACACACAGGAAGCAGTCTTTGGAGAATGAAGTTTTGGAGGGGCAAATGGGCACCAAATTAGAAAATTCCACTTGTGTTGGAAATTCGACAGGTAGGGCTTTCTAACAAGTACACTTAGGCTCAATTTGGACTTCAGGAAGTGCCTCAAACTCTGCCTCAAAGTGGTGTGACGCACACATATTTTGGCGCGGCGCACAGAGGATTTTTGCCCAATTTTTCACCTTCCAGCTCAGAATTTCAGCCAGTTTGACTAGTTTTGCTTTTTAATGTAATTTTTTACCTATCTAGATGTAATTGGAGGATCATGATGTAATTTTGGCACTTATTTACTTGTTCTAGATGATTCATTCACTAACAAGTGAAAAATTTAATGAATGAATCAGTTTCCTAACATATAGAGACAAGTTGTTTTGGCTACCTAGACTTTAGTTCCTTGTTTAGAATTGGTTGAAACAGCTCCTAGAATGATGAGATCGACCCCTAGAGGCATGGGAATGGGTTGAGCTGGTCTATATCATGTAATCTTTCAGTCATTTTCAGGGTTGGACACTTGGGATTGCTTTGGCATATCATTGTACATATTTTCTCTGCATTTTTCGCTAAGGAAAGACCAGGGTTTTGCAGCACTGTTTGGGATCCATGTGGCTTTATGTTTTGATGGTGTGTTTCTCTAAGTAATTGTAAGTTTTTATGTGTATAATTTTCCTTCTCTCATCTTCTGCAATCGAACAAATGAAGTGTTAAGGTAGAATCCATAGATTGTTATGCTCTACCTTTAAATTTGTTTGATTTTCAATGTTTTCACCTGTTTAAGGAGAATCCTTGAAACCTTCTTGCTCTCCTTAGCTCCTCACCAGTCTGATCTACCCATTCATTCCCTTTAAAAGAATCAAGACAATCTCCTTCCTTGCCCCATTCAAACCTCTGCAAAAACTGTGCCTCAATCCCCAAGCCCAAATTTGCCTTTCCCTGTTTCAACACAAAAACTCCTAAAAACTCAAATCGAACCCTCATACTTTATACCTAGCCTAAACTTAGCTTTTGTTTTAGTCATCTCGAGCCTCATTTATTATCTTTGCCAAGTTTTACCTGGAGAGAGCCCTCTCCTATCCTCGTAGGGCTAGCTACGAGGCTGAGCGTGGTTTGATGTGGACCTAGAAGCTTACCTTTTCAGCCTGAGGTAAATCTAGGCTCTAACACAAAGCATATGATCTATTTATTGTAAACAAATGGAATCAACAATATTTGAACATACATTCATCATAGATATAGACAAAAGTATTGGGAAAGGAACAAATAACTTTATTGATTGATAGAAGGAGAAGTTACACCCAATGTGGTTCGATCTCATGTAACTCATCTAGCTTAGTCCAAACCATCATCACATCAATAACAACATAAATCCGGTATCATAAAATTACTTGACAATGATTTCAAGTCTCTAAACCAACAATATTTCTCTATAATATCCAAGCTCCAGCTCCTTGATCACTATGATGAGTGGCCAATTTATAGGGAAATGCAAGTGGTTTTGTCATAAATAGGGTATTGAATGGTTTTCCATAATTGGATAGTTAGTTTCCATGGAGAAAGGGATGAGAGGATAGAGGATTAGATGATCCATAGCCTATCCAAAGTCGAGATCATAGGATGATATAAGAGCTGGGCATCCTCTAGAATGTTCTACAATCAAGGAATATTTCCAGAATCCTATGCCAAATTTGCTCGTCCTCGCCCAGCATAGGCTTAAGTGGACCTAAGTGGTATGCAGCGCAAGTATGAATGGGCCTACCTACTATGCAGAGCAGTTTCCCCTGACCAAGGTTGCGTTGATGTCCCAAGGAGGCATTTCAATAGGGTTTCAAACTAAGAAAATTTTTATGGATAAAAGCACTCAATGAAGTGGCATGTCTAGGGCATGTAGTAATTGAATTAGGGTTTGATAGTCCCTGTTTACACTGATCTGATCGTCGGGAGTGATGTGCCCAAATAGACCTATAACAAAGTTAGTCTCAGAACTAGACACTAGCAAGGTGCTTTATAACGCTTCCTAGACACTGCCCAGGCAAGTTAGTCTCAAAATAATGCTTTGTTTTATTAACATTCTTGGATTTAAGCCACCTTTTTCAGCCCAGAGCCTGGGACACTACCTAGAACAGAATGATCACTTAGAATTAGTAAGGATACAAGGAAACAAGGATGCAAAAGCAATGAGATGAACAAGATCATAATCAGACCCCTTCTAGCCATGACAGGCATTTCATGAAACATATCATCAACATGTAACCTATAGGTGTAAATAACAGAATTAAGTGTAGGGATATCATACTTATATGAGAATTACTATGAACCATTGTTCCCTCATGCCATTTTGCGCATTATCCTCCATTAACTCATAAACACATTATCCATTCATATACAAGTAAAAACATGTTGAGAGCCATACATAGCTATTGTCATGAAATGTGCATATAACCAGCATAATAGGAACAAAAATACAATAAACATATTAGCTACCAAATCCATAAATACATCAGTAGCTTTACACATGAAAATCAAGGGAATTGATTTCTCATTAATAAATGCAATGAACCAATCGGAGATGGGACTACCACATTCCACTTGACCGTAGAATGGTTGAGCCAAATATCTCTTCAGTCATTCACCCCCATGCCATATTCCAAGCATGAATGTGGGATATCATAGAACACATTAATCAAAACTCATCCAAGGCTTCTAGAGACCATCCACCTCAACCCATCAAACAATGATTCCACCTCACGGTTAGACATCACCAAAACCATCATCAGATTGGTTTCCATCCAAGTCTGCTAGGGCTTCCAGAGCATTTTTCCAACCAAGGCTTCCAGAACTAGTAACACAACCAACAACTTATACAAGGCTTCCAGAGTGTTTGTACAACCAAGGCTTTCAGAATTAGTAACTCAAACCACAACTTACACAAGGCTTCTAGATCATTTATCCAACCAAGGCTTCTAGGACTAGTAACTCAACCAACCAAGGGCTTCTAGAGCATTTGTCCAACTAGGGATTCCAATACTAGTAACTAGACACAAGCTATTACAAGGCTTCCAGAGCATTAGTCCAACCAAGGCTTCCCGGACTAGTAACTCAACCCAAGCTGTTACAGGGCTTCCAAAGTGTTTGTTCAACCAGGGCATCTAGGACTAACAACTCAACCCAAGCTAAGGAAACATGATAACCAACCAAAACAAATCAATGAAATTAACCCCACAATCACCATGGCTATCCAAGAAATGGCAAGGCTAGGCAATCCATTGTCAATCCTGACCATCCTCCATGCCAGTGAAAGATCATAACCATGAAACCACATGTATGTGCGATGCATGCTAGAACTTGTGACAAAATCATACATGCAACTCAGTACTTGCAAGAAATATGATGTAGTTGCTGATGTCGATGCCCTCTTGTGATTTCCTACTCTTCCTTTGCCTTCTTGCTCCAAGAGTCCAAGTATGCCACACCCTCCAATATTGCTCCATGAAAACTCAAAGTATCTAAGAGTATGAGAGAGAGAGAGAGAGAGAGAGAGAGAGAGAGAGAGAATAATGAGAGAGCTCCCAAAACTGATTTGACAAAATATTCACACTGAAAGGAAGAAGCTTGCCCACTGATCCTTAGAAGCCTTTTTATGTATGAGGCCTCTATTTTTCTCATTTTCCTCCTCACATGCAACTTGTGACATTTCACCTCCTTTTTCTCCTAATTTCCATTATTTTCCTTCATTTTCCTCCTCACATGCAACCTATGACCTTTCACTTCCTTTTTCTCCTAATTTCCATTATTTTCATTAATAAATGTGCGAAAGTACCTTTTTGCCTCTTTAATGCCTTAGCCATTGCCTTTGCCAGTTTCCTTAACCATAAACAACCAAATGAACACCCGCTAGGATGTCCTACCCACCATTCAACTTGCAATATGTGTCCCATAATCCGTAGTATTTATATACTTTTTACATGGAATTTTCACTAGGGTTGTTACAGAACCCTCCCCCTTGGGGAAACACTGTCCTCGGTGTTCAATGACACCTATAACCAACATTACTACTAAAAACAAAACATACTACCCATGGAGCTTTATAACACAACTCATTGCAGTATTCATAATGAATGACCCACTCAATGAAAAAACATCATGACAACATGACTAGATAAAAACCATACCACATATTGGAGCTTTATAACATAGCTCATTACGATATTTACATTGATATACACATAAACACATTTTCTTAACCAACAAATAAAGGATACGATGCTTGTATCAATCAACAAGGGAATACAGTGGCTCACACCTCCACCCTCAAAGTAATACCAGGATTCACCTCCTTCCCAGGAACCCCAGAATCCACTGCAAGGTCAAATCTGCATCCAATGTCCAGTGCTATAACCCCGCGCCACTTTTCCTCTTAGCGAACAATTACTGGCTCATTGTTCCAGGGCGCACTCCGAACGTGCATCTGATTCCATTTAGCAATGCTAATGACCAAAACAAATCCATCCATGACCTTCACTTCTCTGCTACACAGTCCCTTGGGAATCCAGTCACCCCTTCCGTGCAATCACTCACCCTCCAAGTTCCGCTGGCAACACCATCCTGGGAAATCTATCCCTTGGCAAAGATTCTTCGCCTTGAAAGATACAACAACCAAGGCATATCCCTGCCTTAAAACCATCATACCGGTCATAGCATGCTCATGGCAATCAATGGACACTAATGGGTACCAGTGTGCCATAATGGACCTGCTCCTGAATACTTTACCAGCATGTTGCTGCATGTTCCAATTTATTTTGCTGTTGGTGCCAATTCTTATAGTTTATTTTAACCACCCAACTGGTAATTTCATGCATTCCTGTACCAACCACATAACTTTCATTATATTTACAATAAATTGAAATAACTTCAAACCATACCTCATTGGTAGCTCGTCAATAAGGTACATTTGCAATTATGTTCACTTCCTGTCACAACAAGTCAAACTAGCATATTTGACTAAATCAACATGTATTGAAATATCAAATCAGGTTAGATCAAAACATAACCGTCATAGATCTAAATCATAAATCATATGTAACCATCATAAACCAAAATCATAAATCACATGCATAATAAAATTGAAATACAATACCAATACTTGTCTTTCATCTATCCTTACTTCTTCCTTTGTTCTTTCTATACACATACTGGATTGATTTCCACACCCAACAACACTTAGTGCCTTCTCCTCAACCATGTGCACAGACACATATAACCACACCTGACATACAACACCATGCAACACATGCACCTATACCTGACATACCATGCATATGTCAACACCCAATGTACGACACAACACAATACATACGCCTACATCTGGTGTATAACACAATACATGCACCTACACCTGATGTACAATAGAACACAAATATGTGTCTAGAGTGCAACACAATGAATGCATATGTCATGATACCATGACTACGTAATGCACATACATAGTACCACATGCCCGCAACACAGCATGTATGACATGCACTCAATCCCACATGTACACTAGTACACATGTACCAAGCACCATCTGCACAATGTGTGCACATCATCACATGTACATGATGCCACCTGCACAATGTGCACACAATGCCTCATGTACACTACACCACTTGTACACAATACCACATGTACATAGTACCACATGAAGGACATGTACACGACACCACATGTACACAGTGCCATGTGCACAACATGCACACAACACCATCTGCACACAACGCCACTTGTACAACATGTACATGACACCACATGCAAACAACACCACTTGTAAAATCATGCACACAACACCATATGTACATAGCACCACATGTACAACATGCACACAACACCACATGTACATAGCACTGCATATCCAACATGTATATAGCATCATCTGTACACAACACCACATATTCAACACTGCAAAGAACCGCATATCCATCATCTGTACACAACACCGCATATCCATCATGCACATAGTACAATATGTACAAAGCACTGTATATACAACATGTACATAGCACCATATATACCCAACGCTGAATATGCAACATTTATACAACACTATTTTTACTAACACCTTGTACATAATATTGCATAAACATCATGTACGCACAGTACATATGCACAATACTGCATGCGCACAATCATCATAGATGCAACATGTACAACATATACAACATATGCACAACAATAATACCACACATTCGAAACTGCATTGTCCTTACTAAGAAACCTTGCTTCCAGTGTCTTATTCATGCTTATCCTAGGATGTCGCAGACACATTGCAGACTCCGCCAAATCACTAATTACTATGAAGCCTACGTGCCTTCACTTCCTCCATGTGAGACTCATTTCATAATGTTTCAGACTGGACTCCCAATTCACTTAACATTAAACATCACAACAAAAATTTGAATCAAAGCTACAACAAAATTTGAAGAATAAAATAGGAGACTTTAATCTCCAAATGCTCCACTATCTGCAACACAAACTCCCCAATCACTTCACCCATCAACACTCCATCTTCTCACTCACTAAACCAATATGATGGTTGAAACATATTTAAGGTATCTTCTGTTATAACTGTAAACTACTTTAGAAATTCTCCATAATATAACTCACACAGTTTGCAGACTCTTCTCCAAGCTCACTCTCACTCCATAACTACTAGACAATCAACCACACTCATAATGAGATTTCTCCAATATGTATATAAACTCAAGTTCTCAACTCAATAATTACCATGAACTAATAGGCATCACAACTCTTTTCATACACTTGATTTGATCCAGATTTAGCTCATTGACTCAATCAACCACTAACCCCACTTCCCTTTTTGATCTTTTCAACTTTGAAAAGCTTCTAGAGGCCCCATGAACGTTTTCGATTATAAACCAAAAAGTTTCGACCAAGAATGTCTCTAGAACATAAAAATTAGCTGATCAGTGCTAGGAATGAGGAGAAAAACTCGCAAAAATGCTTGGTCGCATGCACAAGCCTACCTGAAATCAATTGGAACATTTGATCACTCCCTTGGGCCTATCTATTGGTGACTGAAGATTTTTAGTCACACTGATGAACCATCCTCCATGTGACTGGGGCAAAGGATAAAAAAAAACACAACCAAAATATTTTTGATCACTGCCAACCTCCTTTGACATCTTCTTTAGCTCTTGATAACTCATCTAAACCTCTATTTCAATTTTGTAAATGATGAAATAGGCTAAGAACAAGTCAATGCCATGCAAGACATATTCTTCCAAATTAGCACCAATACCAACACCTCCAACTCCTCAATCAACAACCACAACATCTCTAACACATACAACACTTGTAGTAGCATTTCTAACTCCTATAGAAATAACCTCAACACTTACATCAACAACATCAAGGCATCCAACTATCTCCAACACTGGTAGAAGCACCTCCAACAAAATCATCCACAACTCAACACATGTAGCAATAAATTCAATGCTTCAAAGACATGTAGAAGCATATGTAACACATGTAGCATCAATCCATCGACCTGCGGTAGCAACATATGCCATCAACACATATGTCAACGACCATAGTAGCAACCCAATCCTACAATAGTAGCAACATCTAAAATAAACACATATGATTGGAATCCATCTCCTCCACTAAGTCATGCCACAAGTATGTTGACATCAATGCCAACCACTAGGACCATCAAGCCAAACACGCGTCACTCATGCATATGAGAAGCAAAACCATGACCATAACCTTGTTGACATCAATGCCAATGCTATAATTCCAATAATTTTGTTAATCTCAGAAGCCACAAATCAAGCAAGATACTTATCTTATGCTCTCATATGCATATATATGGATACATTAGAGTCACTTCCTGAGTAGATTCATATCTACTATCAATACAAAATCTGAAACCAAACCTTGGACTATGAACAAATGTTGTTCCATTGCAATAGATGTCATAAATATGGTAAACTCTACATAAATTTCTCCTTGTTGGTTCCTGATACCTCTTTAGATCAAGGCCAAGTTGCATATCAGGATGACTTCTCTAGATCAATTAATTTCCACCTTGGACTGAAGCCTCGACTCTCACAAACACACTCTAGAGAAAACCTCATTACCAACTACAACTTTGAATCACTTGCAATTATTTAATACCCAACCCATCCTCCAAGCCCCTCCCCCCTAGAGATAGACATGAATAATACCAACAACCCCAAACAATCCTCTAAGGTTCCTCTTATCACTTCCTAACCAAGCTTAAATCAAAATCCTTAGGAACCCTTAGAGAAATATTCTCCGTTGGCACACAATAATGAGGACACTAAAGAAATGGATTTGGAGGTTCTTGACCTCCCAAGCATTTCTAAGGCATGGAAAGATAGATATCCAAACTCAGTCCTTGAGCATCAAGTCAAAATACTAAGCAGAGCCATTCTAAAATCAAGACAGCAAGCCCAATAAGTATCAATAGGAAAGTAGTGATAATACTTTAGGGGTCCATGTCCATCCTATGAAGCAGAATATAAATCATTGGATTGGTGGGATGAGATAGAAAACTTGGAAGGATCAACCATTTTTCACCTACAAAGGAAGATGAAGCACATTAAATACCGGTTCAAAACTTGGAATAAGGAAAAATTCGAGAACAACACTCAGGAAAAATAAAAACTAGAAGCCCAAATGGAGTGGATCCAACAAGAATATGTTCACCAAGGAAGATTAGAGGACTTCATAAATGAGGAAGTGTGTACTCTCACTCTTCTTGAAGAAAGAAGGAAATATGAAGAAATGTTTGGCAACAAAAATATAGAATTAGATAGTTGAAGGAATGAGAGAAAAATACCTTTTTCTTCCACAATTTGATGCTTAAACATCGACACCACAATTGTACTTATTCCTTAAAAAAAAAAGCGAGGTGTCAAGGTTCAGGATCATGATGACATCACTAATGAGCTATTATCCAACTCCAATCCAAACCACTCAAAGGCTATACACAAAATAGTTCAACACATTCTACCTCTAGTAACCAAAGAGTAGAATGAGGTGCTCTTAAGATAGACCTCTATTAACGAAGTGGAAGAGGTAGTACAATATATTCCCTGGAACAAGGCCCTTGGACCAAACAAGTTCACTACTAAATTTTTTCATGTCTGCTGGTCAAAAATCAAACATCATACCTACAAAGTAGTGAAGGAATCAAGGAGATCGAAAACCATCATGGAAGATCTTGATGGTACCTTCTTCACTTTAGTTCCCAAAGCGGAAAAAGTCAAGGACCCTAGCAGCTTTGACCCATTACTCTACGTAATGTAATGTACAAAGGGATTACCAAAAGTATAGCCAATTGCCTCAAACCCATCATGCCTTACCTCAATTTAGTGTAACAAACTGGCTATGTGGAGGACATCAAATTATAGATAGTGTATTGATTGCACATGAAAATATTGACTCTTAAAATCCTCCAACAAGAAATTTTTCATGTTTATAAAATTTGATCTCTCTAGGGTGTTTGATAACATCAATTGGATCTATCTCTTTAGCATTCTTTGCACCTTTGGCTTCGACCTTGACTGAATCTATTGGATCAAGAGCCTTATCTCTTCAACCTTCTTCTCTATTTTTCGAAACGTATCACATAGTACACCCTTTTCATCCTCTTGTGGTATCTAACAAGGAGATCCTGTTGAGAAATCAATGCTAAAAGAATTAAGGTTTTGATTTCTCTTTCTTGATAATTACTTGTGAGTTATGTTGGCTTCTTTTACTTCTTTGTTATATTATATTTCATCAAGAAAATACCAAATTATGTGTGTATGAAGATCACAAGAACAAGAGACACAAAATTCAGACACTAATCTAGGGAAAAATCCCTATCTAGGGGATAACCCAGTCAAACTTCTTCCTTCAGTAGTATTCACAAGATGATCCAAGTCTTTTTGATCTAGACACAAACTTTCTCTAATCACCAAGTAAGCTCTGCATCCCAGAAACTTCGATCTAGACCTTCGACTTGCAACAAAAACACTTCAACATATGCAACAACAAAAATTTGACCTATGCAGTTGCATTTTTGACCAAGGCAGTAATAGAATCTTTGACCTCTAGCAACAGAATCTTTAACCTAGTAACTTCACATGAAAAGTCAAAACACTTTGACTTTTTCCTTCCTAGTAATCCTTCTTCTTCTCCTTACTCTTTACTTTTTCTGCAGTTTCCTTCTTGTGTATTGAACTTGTTGAGTTGGTGTCCAAATAGATCGAACTGCACTTGTATATATAACCTCTTTATGGGTTGAATTATCCTCTTGTAGGCCGATTTCGTGAGGAAAGGGATGAATTGGTGTGGAAGTAACAAATTACATATTTGACTCAATAAAAATTATTTTTACATGATTCAAAACCCCAAGAAGTGTCTCTTTAAATGGAAAATGACTCTAATGACTCAGTATAGATCCTAGAAGTCCTCAATGGGGACTTGACCTAAAACATGATGACCCAAGTTTGAAACACATGATTTAATAAGTCATAATGATAATAATAAAACTCATTCTTCTTTATTTTGACAAATATATTTCATTATGACTCAAATACAATCATGAAGACTAAACCTAGTTACAATTTTTCAACACTCCCTCTTAACTAGGGAGGTATTCATATATACATGTAAGTACAAGGAAGATCTCAACACAATAACTAAGAAGCGTTTAGGCACATGCAATGCCACAAACTAGATTCCTGACGAAGGAAATCTATCTGGGTGGGACTAAGATGGACTAGAGCTTTCAGCCAGTCTAGGTACCATCAATCTTACTTGGTAACCATCAATCCAAGGATCCAGGTGCATATCCAAGGCTAGAGCTCCATGACCAATGCCACCCTCCCTCTTCAGGATCAGGACATCAAACATATATAGGCTGAATAGATGTCCTCCTAGACAATGTGTCTTACACACAAAGCTTCAACACTTCTCTTCCAAATATTTGTCATCAACAAGATCAATGATATCAACTAAGCCAAGCATGCTTCTAAGGTACTTTTTATTAGGAAGATAATTTGTTAACAAATCAATGACCTGATCTTCAGTGGAGACATACTATAGCTTCACGATCCCATCCTGCACCAAGATTCTAATGTAGTGGAACTTATTGTTGATATGCTTTTTCCTTACATGGAACACATGATCTTCAGACATCTTTATGCATCTTTGATTGTCACAATTTATCACTGTAGGACTTATATGTTTTCCAAACAAATCTAACATAAGTTTCGTCAACCATACAACTTCCTTTCCTACTTCACATGAAACCACATACTCTGCTTTAAAACTACTCAAAGCAATAGGATCTTTCTTTCTACTAATCCATGAGATCATAGCAGATCCTAAGTTAAAACATCCACCAGTAGTGCTTCTTCCATTAGTTTCACTGACACCCCAATTAGAATTTGTAAAACCTGTCAACATGACTTCCTTGTTGTCGTACTTTAGGCAGTGATGCATAGTACCAGATAGATACCTTAATATATGCTTGGAAGCTATCCAGTGATCATGACGATTCTCCAACTGAAATTGATTAAGAATTTTCACAATAAAACATATATCTGGTCTAGTAGTTACCAGATACATCAGAGAACCCACCAATTTACAATAGGTGGTAGGATCTATGAGACTTGAGTAAGAGATTATCAACTTCTTGTGAATGGTGATCATGGGAGTAGTCATAGGCTTGGAATCCATCATACCAAATTTCTACAACAACTTGACTATGTACTTTACTTTCCTCAGATATATCTCCCCAGGTTTTTTCCATACTTTCAGACCTAGGTAATAATGCATTAGTCCTAGATACTTCATCTCAATCTTGGTTGCCAACTTCTTCTTGCATTCTTGTATCCTTCGCTCCACACCTATAATGAATAAATCATCCACATTTAGTAGAATAATGACAGGCTCATTATCCACAACTTTGAGGTAGAGATTTGGATCAACAATACTTTTAATGAACCCAATTATTAGAAGGTATGCATCCATTCTTTCATACCATGCCCTAGGAGCTTTCTTCAAACCCTATAAGGATTTCTTGAGTCTACAAACATGAGTGTCCGTGTTATTTATTTCAAAGCCTTTAGGTTGTTCAATATATACTTCTTCATCGATGGTCCCATTAAAAATGTTGTTTTTATGTCCATTTGATGGATATTCCATCCCATTGTAGTAGCCAACAAAACCAAGGATATTATAGCAGTATGTCTTGTGGTAGGTGCAAAGGTTTCTTCATAATCTATGCCTTCCTTTTGACAGAAACCCCTTGCAACAAATTTAACTTTTCACTTGTCTATATTTCCATCAATAACGTGCTTAATTTTGTAGATCCATTTAGAAGCGACAACCGATTTTTCACTTGGTCTAAGAACTATTTCCCAAACCCCATTCTTCATGATGGATTAATATTATTCTTGCATTGCCTTCTTCCATCCTTCTTGATGAGTGGATTCTTCAAATGTAGATGGTTCAAATTCTATTAGTCTTGTCATGCATGCAATATATCCATAATATCTTTTTAGTATCTTGCTTTCTCTGAAAGTTCCTTTTGTAGCTCCATGTCCTTCAACACCATTAAGAGTAGCTTTTAAGAAATTTGGACTTGTCCTTGTGGTGGGTATGATCACAGGTTGAATAGGCTCACTTGGTGCTTCTTCTTCTTCTTGATTAGTAGTAGGATTGTTATGGTGCTCTTCTTCAAATTGTGGTATGTATTTGTCATGCGAATCAATAGGAATATATTTGGATCTTTTGTAGGCACGATTATCATCAAATATAACATCCGTGCTTACTTCAATATGTCTTCCTTCCTTGATGTAGAATCTATATGTCTTTAAAGAAAGATTGTAGCCAACGAAGATCCATTTAATGCTTTTATAATCTAGCTTCTTTATTTTGTCCTTAGGAACATGGACGTATGCGGGACACCCAAAGATTCGGAGATGGTCCACACAAGGCTTATTTCGTGTGAATTCTTCTTTGGGTATCATATTATTGATAATTATATGAGGGATTCTATTTTGTATATATACTAATGTCATTGCAGCTTATCCCCATAGAAATTTTGGTATGTCTCGATCAAAAATCATTGTTCTTATACATTTTTCAATTATCCTATTCTTCGTTTCGACCACTCCATTTTGTTCGGGATAGTAGGGAACAATGAGCTCCCTCTTAATACCTGCTTCTTTACAATATGCAATTATTTCTTTTGAAGTATATTCCCCACCATTGTCGGATCTCAAAGTTTTTGTCTTTCTTTTGGTTAAGGTCTCCACTTCAGATCTAAACTCAAAATTTTCAAATACTTTGTCCTTTGTCTTGAGAATGTAGATCCATGTCTTTCTAGAGTGATCATCAATGAAGGTAACATAGTAAAGATGGTCTCCAAGATATTTATCAGACATATGCCCACACACATCTGAATGAATGAGGTGTAATATTTACTTAGGCCTTGTTTCACTGTTTGTAAAGGGTTTCGTTGTATTCTTTCCCAAAGTACAACCCTTGCATACTCCTTCACGATCTTATTTGATATTAGGGATGACATTAACCAATTGATTGAAAGAGGGAATAACCTTATAATGCAAATAAACATATCTTCTATGCCATAGCTCAATCGGATTGATTTCTATGTGAACTAGGGCTTGATGAGATGGTGTTATGAATCTATATAGACTTCCTTCACGTACTCCAATAACCCTATCTTTATTAATGCTTGAATATTTTCCCCAAACCAAAACCTTTCCATCTATAAAAGAAATTATATCACCTTTATCTTGTAAGCAATAAATTGAAAGTAAATTCTTTTCCAAACCTGGACCATAGAGTATATTGTTGAGATGCATCTTTGCTCCATTTTCCAGCTTCAAAGAAGTTGATCCCATGACTCTACCACCATAAATTTTGTTGTATCACAACTCCATTGCATGAGAATATGGTTATTTTGATAGAGTGTGAAGTTGTTTACTTTCTCATGTCACGATCCTTGATGCTCCACTATCAATAATCCATGCATTATCATCATTGAGTGATCATGTAAGTGCAACCAAGAATCCCTTGCTTTTGACCTTACTCAATAGGTTGTAGATGATTCTTTTGATCCAACTTTATGCAATAATGATTCCCATCCTCAAGTATCCTGTCATAGAAGGAGTAGATTTTCATTTCAATCCAACTGAGTGATATTCAATTGTTCTTGACCTTAGCTCTAATACCATGTTGAGAAATCAATGCTAGAAGAATTAGGGTTTTGATTTCTCTTTCTTGATAATTACTTGTGAGTTGTGTTGGCTTCTTTTACTTCTTTGTTATATTATATTTCATCAAACAATTACCAAATTATGTGTGTATGAAGATCAAAAGAACAAGAGACACAACATGGAGGCACTAAACCAGGGAAAAACCTATATTTATGGGAAAACCCAGTCAAACTTCTTCCTTCATTAGTATTCACGAGATGATCCAAGACTCTTTGACCTAGACACAAACTTCCTCCAATCACGAAGTCAACCCTTCCTTCCAACAACTTCGATCTAGACCTTCCACTTGCAGCAACAACACTTCGACCTATGTAGTAGCTGAACTTTGACATATGCAGCAGTATTTTTGGCCTAGGAAGTAGCAAAATCATTGACCTCTAGCTGCAAAATCTTCAACCTAGTAACTTTGCATGAAAAGAGAGAGAGAGAGATAGCTCAAAACACTTCGACTTTTTCCTTCGTAGCAATCCTTCTTCTCCTCGAACTTCACATTTTTCTGTAGTTGTCTTGTTGTGTATCTAACTTGTTGAGTTGGTGTCCAAATAGATCAAATTACACTTATATATATAGCCTCTTGGTGGCTTGAATTGTCCTCTCGTAGGATTACTTCATGAGGCAAGGGCCGACTTGGTGTGGATGTGAAAAATTACATATTTGACTCAATAAAAATTATTTTTACATGATTCAAAATCCCAAGAAGGGTCTCTGTAAATGGACAATGACTCTAATGACTCAGTATAAAGCCTAGAAGTCTTGAATGAGGACTTTGGCCTAAAACATGATGAGGCAATCATGAAACCCATGCTTTAATAAGTCATAATAATAATAATAAAAATTCTTCTTTCTTTTGACAAATATATTTCATTATGACTCAAATACAATCATGAGGATCGAACCTAGTTACAATTTTTCAACAAATCCAATGTCACATGTTCTCTTTATTATAGTAATGCAGGGTCTTGGCTAGGCATTCAAAGCAACAAATGAGGAGAAAAAAATTAAAGGATTTCTTCTATTTGGTGATGATCTCTCTCTATTGCACCAACAATATGTGGAAAATATCTTGTGTATGGGTTTTCCAACTATTCAAGAAGCCAAACGATTTTCTCAAATTCTGGAGGACTTTTCTCTTGCCCCAGGTATGGAAATAAATAAAACTAAATCTCATATTTTTTTCTTCAATACACTTTCGGCTGTACATAAACAAATTGCAAAGATGTTTGGTTTCCAAATCAACAAATTTCGATAAATATACATAGGAGCACCACTTGTGGTTAGTTCCCTCAAACTCAGTTTATGGGAGGATCTCATCAACAAATTTAATAACATGTTATTTAGATGGATCTTCTTATCATTAAATGGTAGGAAGACTACTCCTCAGGTCATTTAGACATGCTTTTCCCACACACACACACACACACACACACACACACACACACACACATATATATATATATATATATTGATGGACTCGTTTTAACTCAATCAAGAGCCTACAAGAATCTTTCTTATGGGGAGGAGTAAAATTGGAAAAATGATTGGGCACTCATAGCTTGGGATAAGATATGTAAACCCAAACTGAAGGGAGTTCTGGGGTTAAGAAATGCTTCAAATTTAGTAGGTGTATATTATTTATAGATGGTTGTAATTAACATGGAGGAGATTGTGAGAGAAAGAAGAGGAGGTTTCAACGGATGTACTAAAGGTTGTATTCCCTTCATTTTTGTTGAAAAAATAAAAGGAAGGATTGACTATTTCTCCCTTGACATAGCCCAAATTAGGTGGACCACATATATTAATGTCTTACTTAACGCAGTTGAATCCCAAAAAGTGATATCTAATATAATGCACTGTGAAAACCCCTTAATACTTAAATACAAAAGAGTGAAGGGAACTCTACTTGAATGGTTCATGAGGCACAATACTTGCTAAGTTTTTGCAAATGGGGTAGCATAAGTGGGCTTGATTGTGGGGAAAACACCATAGTTAAGCACGTTTGAGACAGAGTCGATCTAGGATGAGTGACCTCCCAAGAAGTCCTGGTTACTGGGTGCAAGCACCGGAAGTGATGATTGACGCTATGTTTCAAATCCCACTTCTTCACCCCTATGAGCATCGCCTGATGCAGTGAGTTACTACCTTAGTTGAATGTCAAAAAATGATATCTAATATAATGGAAGTGATGATTGATGCTATGTTTCAATCAATGAGTTACTACCTCAGTTGAATCCCAAAAAGTGATGCAATAAATGAGCCCATACAACCAAAAGATAATATCTAATATAATACGCTACAAAAACCCCTTAATACACTATAATATTACAATATAAATAAAAATAGATTTTTAAAAGATACATCTAAAAAAACAATAAATTTTTTTTGCTCAATATTACATAAATTTATGTAGTTAATACTATTTCGACCATCACCGCTAGTAGTTCCGTACCATCGAGCCATGGTTAAGAGAGGGGCCAGACTCTTAACCACCTATATAGTGGTCATTATGATGATATCTCTTATTCAGAGAATTATGGTTTCTTAAGAAACACCAATTTTCCTTTTACTTTCGTTTTCTATCTTCCATCAGCGTCTATACAAACTCTTCTTTGTCTTTAATGCTTCAGTTTTTCAGTGCTTTTACTTCTCATTTGTGATACTTTTCGTGAGGGAATTCGTGAGATGGGGATCTAATCTCTTTTGGCAGTATGATGATCCGACTTCTAGAAGCCCCATCTGGGATAAATGGCCTCACAATTTGAAAACAATTAACTAAATGGATTTGACTATATCTCACTATCCTAAAGCTATGGTTTGGTAGTGTTATAAATTATTTTATTTTATGTAAAATAATGTATTCGATAATTTTCCTTTTTTTTAACTTTTAATTTTATCATAGAATTAAAGTTTATATAAAATATATTTTAAAAAAATTAATTTAAATATATCTTTATAAATTTTGATCTCGAACCTTTAACAATTTTATTATTATTATAATAATTAGCTAATTAACATAATTTATAATTACTATTTAAGTTGTACAATAATAATATATTTAAATACCCTTTGGTTATTGCTTAAATATAGATCCATAAACTCAGTGTAACACCACTATTCTATAATATAGCATGTGATGTCTAACGTAATTATATCAATGTGCAAGGCACAAATTCAATAAGATTCATTTACATTGAAAAAATTATTAAATGAGCAGAAATTTTATAAATGTTTCAACAAAGAAAAGAACCTAAACTAATCCATTATCATGCGCTTTGCAAATTTAATTACCAAATTATTAATTCAATAGAAAATTGGAATGTAAATTCCATGCCCAGGAGAGTAAATATAAAATTATTAGACCATAGTGTTTTAAAAAAACACATAACCTAAATAGTGTTTTTTAAGAACTGTCGAGCATAAACTTAATGTCACGGAAATTAAATACAAAATTATTAAACCAACAGAAATTTGTGGAGAGAGTTTGAGATGTTGTGTTAAAGAATTTAAAGAAACCTTGATAGAAAATTAATGGTCATTAAATTAATTAGATGTTTAAGATTGACAACTTTATACATTAGATGAATATTGTTAGGCCAACTTGTTCTAGTAAATTTTTTTGTTAATTAATTGTGAAATGAATATTGTTAAAGCTTTTAATATTAATGCACAGATGCATATTGTTAAAAATTATTAATATTATTAATAATTCTTTACTCAAGTAAAAAAATTAAAAAAATT
>APFE031499601.1:22495-51359 GCA_000404065.3 Pinus taeda
TTTTAGTCAGCATGGTCATGGAATATATTTTTTTTTTTTTTTTATCTTTATTGATATTTAATAGAGGATATATGCACATGCCATGTGTTAACTCTATGGTGAATATGCTAAAGATGAATTATAAATCTCCATCATTTTGAACACACTAAATAAATCTTTCAGCCATGGGAATTTTTTTTTTGTTTTCATTTGCTTTATATAATATATACACAGTTGACATTGAAATATTTAACCCAACATGATCATTAAAATGTTTTATTTATGTCATACTTTGTCCATATATTTTTTTTCTCAATTGGTCTACTCCTATTATTATACAAAAAGTGTTACAGCGAGGCAACAGCCTCGAAGATTCTTACCATGAACTTGGCATTTGGCAGAATAATTCTTATCATCCTGACTATGGAGCCAGCGAAAGACTTACGTCAGAGTTTTTAACTTTTAGGAACATTGACCATTCCCCAAAAAACCTCAAAACTGACCATGCAGCGATCCAGTACTAAGTTGAACATTGCTGAATCATGAACAAAATCTAACATAAACAGAAAAATAACAGACTCCAACATGTGGAGTAGACAGAGACCTGAAACAAACACAATAAATTGAAAGGGAGGCGAATTCATTCTTCGATTGCAGAACAAAACTAGAGGCATGGGCTGGTTCATTCGTTAACTGAGGTAGATGACTGTTCCTCAACGATCTTGCACCCAAATTGATCTGAGTTAGTGGAGTATGACGGCTCAACCGCTTCTCTTGTCGGCGCGCTCGGACCTACATTGTCTTCATAATTCTCAGCAGACAGGCCTCCCGTGACTTGGCGCTGGTTGACATTTGGATTAGCCATCCTCTGATCTGCAGGAACCCCAAGATGAGCCGCTCCCGAACCTATGGCATTCTCACACTTTTCAATCGTTACCAAAACTATGAAGGAGGAGTTTGCCAGGGAACATGGAATGCGAAAACGGGCGGTGGGATGTGCATTATGCTCACAGGCTTCGTTCCTAGCTCGCCCTCTTCCCCTACCCCTACCACTTCTAGTGGAAGGATACGTAGAGCGACCAAACTCCAGTGCATCTGAGGATGGGTTCGAGGTGGTGGAGGAGTGCAGATGGGTGGCACGACCACGGGAGCCGCCTCGCCTACTCACCATTCTGAGTCTTTCGCGCGACATAGTGAAACACCGGGAAGTGACACAGAGGGGCGAATACATAGAGGGGAAAATGCACAGAGGGGCGAATACATAGAGGGGAAAATGCACAGAGGGGTGAATACACAGAGTGGAAAATGCACAGAGGGGGGTGATTGAAGAACGAATGCTCAGAGAGAGGCGGAGACAGAGCCCAGATGAAGCTGTGAGCCCCTGGAGCTGGAGCCGAGCGGAAGTCGAAGACGGAGAAGGCTCTTGAAACCTAGCCGAAACAGACTAACAGAGACAAGCTTGCAGAGAGGCTCAGAAAGTCGCCCAGAGCAGCGGCCTTTATGGAGTTGAAGGCCTGCAACGGAACCGCGGGAGTGACGAACAGCTTGAGATCCATCGTGCAATGAACTAGGAGCCTCAAGGACAGCGTAAATGTTGCAGTTAATGAAGGTGTGCGAGACCAGCTCGCCGTCCCATAACCATAACAAATGGTGCAATTGGGCTGCCACCTGCCCAATCGACGCGCCTCCATTGTACCCTTTAGCGTGTCAATCACCCGCAGTCGAGACATACTTTGTCCACATTAAAATGCTTATTCCTATTATATTTTTTAAATACATGCTCCCTTTATATTGCGAAGTAGAAAGCATATATACATGAGATAGAATTTTTCTAGACATTGAATTATTTTTGTTGTTAATATTTTTTAAAATGTTGTATGAATATTAAGCATTGAAGGAATTACAAATCTCGCTTATAGATTTTTACTTCAATTACTTTATCTCTATTTAAATTTGATGTAAAATTAAGATAAAAATTAAAGTATTTTATTTAAAGCTACATTGAAAGCATTTTTTAAAATTTGTTATGTAAGTATTATTTTATTATTTTTAAATGTAATGATAAATAAGACATTCCCGTACTTTTATTACTTCTTAAAATGAGTTGATATTGTATTTTTTTATTATTATTAGTGCCTGCCCCACCAAGGAATATAAAATTCACCTCGCAGCCAAAGTGTGTTCACTCTGCATTAATTTGTTGTGTTTTGCAATTTTAACAAAAGTTTTAGGAAAATGCTGAATAGTTCTATTTTCTCATAAATTCAAAAATATTTTTCTAATTTTATGGAAATGCTATTTCTAATTTTCAATTGGCTAAATAAGTTATGATGAGACATAATTCCCCTAGTGGATGACATTTTATTTTTGGTATTTATCAGTGCTTAACAATTCATTTCAAAATTAAAAAAATGTTAATTTTGTGAGTAGCCATTATGTCGATGAGTTCTCTCACACTAACACTGACATTGTTATGCTACTGCTCCACCTAATGATGCCAAAATTGAAGGGGGGTGAATAAATCTCCACAAAGTTAATACATTGTATAGAGTGCAAAGATGTGGAAGAAGAAAAAGCTTTCACCTAAAAAACTGAGAACCATAATTGTAGCAACATGCTTCAGTGTGTGGAGCATTCATTTTGTAGAGAAAGTGTTGGTGCACAGAATTTTGATAGACCTGAGATTTACTATGCAGTGGCCAACAAAAACCTACTCAACATCAATCCTTTCGGCAACATCCACGGAGTGGTGACGTCTCACCCAAGATGCTAATGGGTGATTATTGAAACCAAATTTCTGCAGTCTCATAGAACTATTTATGACCTATGACGTTGAACTCCCACAAGCATACACTTCACCATTGCTCTAATAATACACACTGTACAATGCTTTAAGCCCCTTGACTCACCAGAAAACACACGATTTTAGAAGGATAATGTGCAAGGGGTCAAACTAAGTTATACCTCCATCCATTAATGGCTATATCAAAGACCAATTCCTTTACAAACATTCAACTTTACCTAAAAGCATTAGCATCCTTATGAATATCTAGAACATTAAACAGATTTACAAATATTTGAAACTATTATAAAACATTCAACACACAAAAATCCAACATGTTATAAATGAAAGTGTACATTCAGATATCAACATGGAACATAAGGGGAAGCTCAACTTTCCATCAAATTATACTATTATAAAAGAAAAAGGTGCTATGTGTTGTGATACAACCATGAGACCAACAAACTCACTAGCCTTTCAGATCTACACCATATATATAATAGGGAAAGAAATTATAGTGAAAAACCATATATATATATATATATATATATATATATAATATATATATATATATATATATATTATATAGATATATCCATGAACATTACAACGGGGTTGCCTAGTAGCCATTGACTCTAGCATACATGCCTACAACCACAAACTTACAAACGCACACATCATAAAACCAAAAGTACTCAATCGACAACTCAATACACCATTTTCTAGACAAGCTTCTCGATTGCCTTCTTTCCTTCATCCAACCCACATTTTTTATTCAACATTCCTTCTTATTCTTGCCTGGAATCCCTTCAAATATTCACAGTTGTCTACCTGATCGTTCCAATTGTCCTACAAGTCATTGAGATATTTCTTGATCCCATCTTTGACCTGATCCATGTGTACCAATGACCCTTTGAAATATCTTCCCGTCGAATTGCTCTACCTTGCCATTCCTCCACTTGCAAAATATCTATAACCTCCTTCTTCCCATGACATCCATTGTGGACTTCATCCTTGCTACAAAATCCTAACCATTGATATTTCCTTGTATATGCCTCCTCTCCTTGGATGCCACTTCCTCCTTGCGCGATGTCCACTTTCTCCACGCCTTACCTCCTACGCTAGCCCTATGTTGCACACCCATCCATACCTTCTGTGCTATTCAATCCTCCAACGCAGTTCATTCTTAACAAATTTGAACAAAAAAATTTCTGGGCTCCAGCCGGGAGCTTATCTTTATTTAATTTGAATAAGTTCATTGTGTGAAGTTTTCCTTGTGCAGAGCTTTCAATGAAAGCTTTCATTGTATAGATGAAGCTTCCTCCTCACAATGAAAGGTTTCATTAAAAAACTACAAACCTAAAAATCATAAATATAAATTAAATTGATTTAACTTTATGACCAAATCAAATTTATATAATAATAAATTTTATCAATTGCTAAAAACAATTAATATTATTATGAAAGAAAATTTAGTGTCATTTATGAATGCATGTAGGGAAGCCAGAGTTGCAGGGATCAATGTTTCATTGTGCAAAGCTTCCTTGTGTGGAGTTTATTATGCAAAGCTTACAATGAAAGCTTTCATTGTGCACAAGAATCTTTCTCCATGCAATGAAAGCTTCCCGGAATAAAACATTGACTATGACCAAATCAAATTTATTTAATAATAAATTTTATTAATTTCTAAAATTAGCGACGACTTATGATACAATAAATTATTTTGCTAAAGTTGAAAGCATGATCTCATAATACATTAAACTATGGGTTTCATTTTTCAAAGCGTTGTGAAAAACTCCATAATTTTTTTTTTATACATTTGCAATAATTAATGTTAAATTAGTCTTTGTAATTAATTTACTTATACACTCGTACATTTTATTTTCTTAAAGAAAATAAGAATTTAAAGAACTCGTTTTAGAATTTGTATATACATATTCCTACTTCACATATCTAAAATGATATCAAAGTTTTAAATATCTATTTAATAATTAAATATATAACGTGTCAAAGTGCACGTGGATAATACACATTGTTTTTGTGATCATAAGCTTGGGGTGCAAACTAAGAACTATAATTGTAGGAGTCTATTTCATTGTGTGGAGCTTACAATGTACTAATTGATATAGATCACGTAGTTACAAATAATTACATAAAAACATTTTGATTAGGTGCTAAAAAATTTATTCAAAATTCAAGGTTGTCGGATCAGTGTGGAACCTGAACGATCGTGTAGTG
The DNA here is from genome assembly GCA_000404065.3 of Pinus taeda. Lineage (NCBI taxonomy): Eukaryota > Viridiplantae > Streptophyta > Pinopsida > Pinales > Pinaceae > Pinus > Pinus taeda. Next base: position 27,495 of record APFE031499601.1, read on the forward strand.
CTCGTCATCCTGAATTCGACACAACTTGTTTCACACGAAACGAACTCCGTACGCTCCTATAAACATGTTATGTTCATTTTCCTAAACAATCAAATTTAAAAAAAAAATGTAGGAAGCCAAGTTAGCAATCCATATTGTTGACGTGGTGCTGACTAGGCATGCCTACGTGGCAAGATGACTATGCATATGATTTGACCTCTGGTGAATTATGTGTTGACACATGGCAGGTGCTTAGGTGGCACATTTTGATTGGTTGGTAAGTGGCCAATCACAAGCTGCCACATGGCCCATCCAGGGGCCACCACATGGCAGCCCGAGGTCCACCATGTGGCAACTCGAGGGCCACCATGTGGTAGCTCAAGGGCAGCAGTGGTAGGGATTGAACCCGCAACCTCCAAACTCCAAGCGCAAAGTCTAACCAACACACCATACTTTATTTCTTGTTATATAATGGAATGTCGCATATATTTAAACCTTATTTTGTGCATCATCTAGAAAAGGGGCTAGCCCTTGGGTGCATGCCATGCAAGGGAACCATAGTCGGAGCTGAGTGGGGGCCCGACTGCCGGGGGCAGGTCGTTGGCCATAGCCCCGGGCATGTGGCCCCCCATGTGGCCTAATTTTCGGAATTAAGGTCTAATTGGGAATTTAATCCATCTGACAAATTCACCCAAGATTATGTGAAATCAGTGCTGAGTTAGTGGAATTGGAGGTGAAATTGTAGGATGGCGCTGGATTTAGGGGAAATTGAGGTGCGATTAGCATAAAGACTTTCGGAAGCCATAACTTTTTCACTTTTTTACCAAATCAAGAGCACAAAGAGGCTAGATGGGAATTTTTGGGCATTCAAGAGCCATTGGAATATGTTTCAGAGTTGTTTGAGCATTGTAAACTGATGTATTCACACTTTTGATCATAATAGACATGGCTAATCCATTGGAAACTAGACCAAGGAGACGTAGCCCAAGCGGGGTGAACTCCTTCATCATGTGTTGTCATGATATTGTTTTGGTGATGTTCATGTCTGTTATATGTTTCTGGTCATTCATTTATTTATGTTAATTTGTACATGAAATTTACATAAAAACATTCAAAAACTCATGTTAAAACTTGCAATTAACCTCATGAATCCTTAAGCACTTTTACATATTCTGAAGAGGAATTTAGCTCAACAAAACTAATTTTCCCATTCAAATCATGGTTGGTATCAAAGCTCTTGGTTTTCTTTGTGCAAAGAGGATTTAACTGTTTGCAAATGAATGTGGTGTTTACAAGTTTGAAGCTCAAGAGAGGAGAAGGAAATTTGGTTGAAGGTCCTGAAGTTGGGTCAAGGAGAAGGAGTGCAAGATTGCCACAATATCCACCACCAGTTCTACCTAAAATTGCAGTTGAGGCTTCAGTAAGCATGTCACATGAAGGATAGCCTACAAATATGTTAGAGGATGAGAAGGTTTTTAGGAGGCCTTTCTTTGACATGACAAAGATGTTGGAAGTCCTCTATGAAGAGAGGAATACAAGATTGCAGGGTGAAAGCTCCAAGCCTCCAAAAGGACAAGGTTCTTCAGGAGGAGGAGGTAATGGAAATGGAGGTAAACCTCCACCATCTCCACCATCATCTTCATCTTCATATTAACAGGAATCTTCACCCTCATCCACTAATACAACCCTTACTCATACTCATCAACATACCTCAAAAGGAATTGGTAAAACACCCATGTTAAAACTTGATGTTAAATTTGAACTTCCCATGTATAATGGTGAAGTAAGTGCAGAGAAGCTTGAAAATTGGCTTCGATAGTTGGAAGTCTATTGCAGAATTCAAAACCCTCAAGATGATGATACAAAGATTCAACTAGCCTCCTTGACGCTGGAGGGTGCAACATTAATATGGTGGGAAGCCAAGTCACAAGAAGAGATTAAAAAACATGCTAAGATCTCAATTTCTTGGTCTGATTTCATTGCTGCAATTAAAAGACAGTTTTACCCTTTAGAATATACACATAAATCCATCATGAATTGGCAGAACTTTAGACAACTTAAAGGTCAAAATTTGCAAGATTACACCCAAGAATTTAGAAGAAGGTCTCTAATGTTAGGTGTAGATTTGCAATCACAAGACACATTTCTGAAGTATATAGGGGGTTTACAGAGTTACCTTAGGCATACTATCCTTATGTTTAATCCCAATAGTCTCGATGAGATTTGTGAGCAAGCCACTCATCTTGAGGCAAGAGGGAAAAATACTCCAGAGGAGGGCAGTAAAAATCCATTTAAGGGTAAAGGAAAAGAAAAGGGTTTCAAAGGGAAAGGAAAGAAAAAATCATCCATTAATAAGGAAGGAGAGAAAATAACATGCAAACATTATTCCAAAGAGGGTTATGATGAAGCTCATTGTTAGAAGCTTCATCCTGATATGAAACCACGGAAATTCAAAAACAAGGGAAAGCAAAAGACAACTGTAACCATGCAATAGGGTTTGGGATTCAATTTGGGTGATGAAACTAAAATCACAGCCATGGGGATAAAAGGTAAGGACTCCATTGCTAGCACTAGTACTTCAAATTTGCACAATGAAACTACAAATGCAAAGAAGAGGATATAACCTTTCCACATAAGGGTAATATCAAAACATAGCAAAACTAATACTCTTTTTGATAGTGGCTCTCAAGTCAATATCATCTCTGAAAACATTGTCAAAAGTTTAAAATTGGAAACAATTCCACACAATAAGCCATATCCATTGGGATGGGTGTGTGACAATGCATAATTACAAGTAACTAGAAATTGTAGACTAAAATTTGTCATTACTGCAAATTTCATATATGAAATGGAACTTGATGTTGTGCCATTATACATATGTGTTATAGTTTTGGGCAGCTCATATTTCTATGAAAGAAAATCTATCTTCCATAGACATGAAAACAATTACCCTTTGTTGAAACATGGAGTAGAATACATTGTAAGATCCCATAGAAAGAAACTAAATCTTTCACTTGTAAATGCCAGGTAGGTGAAAAGACTAGTGAATTCTAGCAAGAATTTTTTGCTTCTAATGATCAAACCCAAAAATGATATTGATAATGAAGCTTTTCAAGGTTGTGACTCAAGATTGAAATCCAAATTAATTGATGTTGTCAACCAATATGATGAGATGTTTCAGGAACCGAAAGGATTGCCTCGCAAGAGAGGAATCCAATTTGAAATACAGTTGCAACAAGATTGTCCTCTTCCTAATGTTGACATGTATAGGATGTCAGTGATGGAAAGTGCAGAAATTAAAAAATAAATTCAAAGTTGTTGGATAAAGGGATCATCAGGCCAAGCTCTTCACCATGTGGGTCACCTATCGTTTTGGTGCCAAAGAAGGATGGAACATGGCACATGTGTGTGGACTTTCATGCATTGAACAACATTACGGTAAAGAATTGTTACCCATTGCCTAGAATAGATGACTTACTTGATCAATTGAAAGATGGAAAGTAGTTTACTAAGTTGGACTTAAGGAGTGGCTACCATCAAATTATTATTTTTGAAGGAGACATTTGGAAGACAACATTCAAGACAAAACAAGGTTTGTTTGAATGGCTAGTTATGCCTTTTGGTTTATGTAATGCCCCTGCTACCTTCATGCATGTGATGAATGATGTGTTGAGGCCATTTCTTGATGAGTTTGTTATAGTATACTTAGATGACATCTTAATTTTCAGTAAATCTCGTGATGAACATGTCATGCATGTGAGAAAAGTACTTGATGTCTTAAAGAAAGAACAATTGTATTTAAATATGTCAAAGCCTAAGTTTGGAAAAACTTATTTAGTTTACTTGGGTCATATTGTTGGAGGAGGTGAGTTGAAAATAGATCCCTCCAAGGTTGATGCCATTTTGAATTGGCCAAGGCCCAAGACAGTTACTAAGGTAAGAAGTTTTTGGGGGCAACCCAATATTGGAGGAAATTCGTTGCTAACTTTTCTTCTATAGCAACTCCTTTACATGCATTGACTAGTGTGAAAAATGTTTTCCAATGGGGAGGAAAACAACACAAGGCCTTTGATGCTTGAAGGAAAATATTAGTTTAGCCCTAGTACTTGCACTTCCAGACTTGAGACAGTCATTTGAGATCCAGACTGATGCTAGTGACTACACCATGGGTGCAATTCTCATGCAACATGGTAAGCCTATTTGTTTTCATTCGAAAAATTTCAATGGCTCAGTGATTAATTATCCTACATATGACAAGGAATTGTATGCATTGGTGCAAAGTGTGAAAAAGTGGAAACGCTACTTGATGGGTAAGGAAAAAAATCATTCACAATGATCATCAACCATTACAATACTTGCAATCTCAATCTAAGTTGCAGCAATCAAGGAACTTCCGATGGATGGGTTTCTTCAACAATTCCACTTGGTGATAAGGTATAAGAAAGGTATATTCAATAAATTTGTTGATATGATTTGTAGGCCTATTATTACTGCAACTACTTTACTCAAGCATAATTCTATTTTGCAGGAAAGTTATATTGAGCGGTATGCATTAGAAAATGACTTTCAAGTTATTTGTGCAAGCTTGAGTCAAGGTAACCAAGTAGAGGAATTGGATTATCATTTGCATGATAACTTGTTCTACCATCTTGGTAAGCTTTCTATTCCATAGGGAAAAAGAGTCAACATCATAAGAGAGGCACATACTTCTCTTATTACTGGTAATTTTGGTGTAAGTAAGATGGTGGCACATCTACAGAGGTATTTTTATTGGCCACGTATGCTTGAAAGTGTGTCATGTTATATTAAAGGATGTTCATTATGTTCATCTAGTAAGCTTCGCAATAGGAAGTTAGGATTGTACACACCGCTTCTGGTACCTTCACGACCATGGGAGAGTGTTTCTATGGATTTTGTAGGAGGTATTCCATTGTCAAAAATGGGTCATGGTTATTTGTATGTAGTTGTGGATAGGTTTAGAAAAATGTGTATTTTGATGCCATGTAAAAATTAGATTGCCGCTAAACAAACTGCTCAGTTTTCTTTCAAAATGTATGGGTGCATTTTGGATTGCCCACATCCATTTCCAGTGATTGAGATTCTTTCTTTGTTGGGAACTTTTGGTAAATTTTGTGGGGATTCATGGACACCAAATTGAAAAAGAGTATAATATTTCATCTACAACCAGATTTTAAAACAAAGGTGGTGAACAAAACCGTGATACATCTTCTTCGTGCTGACAATCGGGCCAAGCACTCTTCAACTCAGACATCACCATTTGAAGCATGTTTGGGATACTTTCCTAATTCTCCTTTAGATTTCATTTTTGGAAAGGATGTTGCTATTGATGGTCATAGTGAGATAGACAAAGCAAGAAGGTTAATTGAAAAATCCAATTGGTATACCAAAGAGTTCAAGAACATCTAGAAAAGAGCGAAGGAAAATACAAGTCAAGGAACGACAAGCATCAGGTAGATCACAAGTTCCAAGTTGGTGATGAATTTTCACTTCACATTAGCAAAGAGAGGCTCTAAGGAGAAGGTAAAAATTTGAAACCAATTAGATATGGTCCATTCAAAATTCTAGAGAAGATTGGTGACAATGCCTTCAGGTTGGATTTTCCTTCATATATGCAAATTTATGTTGTCGTTAATGTGGAAAATTTAACGTTGTATGAACCTCCTTTGATTGAAGATCAAGGAGAGAATGTTCAAATTCCATCCATCAAAGATTTATCTCCTGAATACCTTAATGAACTACAACAAGACACCATTCTTGACAGAAGAACAAGGTCTTCAAAAAGAGGGAATGTGGATTACCTTCGTGTGGGGCTCAAAGGAACAAATCCTTCCAAGGCCAAATGAATTGAGATTGGAAAGGTGAGGGAACTGTACCCTCACCTGTTGAACAAATGAAAGTGATATTTTGGGGTCCAAAAGCTTCCAGTGGGGAGGAATGATGAGGTGATCAAAAGTTTGTTCCAAATTCAAAGTTGTTGAATTAGTATGGAACTTGAACGACCACGTAGTGCTTTTCATCCTGAATCCGATGCACCTCATTTCATGTGAAACAGACTCTGTATGCTCCCATAAACACGTTTTGTTTATTTCCCTAAACACACGAATTTAAAAAAAAACCAGGCAACCCAGTCAATAGTCTAGACTGCTGGCTTGGCGCTGACTGGGCATGCCTACGTTGCAAGGTGACTATGCATATGATTTGACCTTTGGCGAATTGTGTGTTGACACGTAGCAGGTAACTAGGTGGCACCTTTTGATTAGTTGGTAGGTTGCCAATCATAGGCTGCCACGTGGCCCATCCAGGGGCCACCAAAAATTGGGTTAAGGTCTAGGCAGCAACGGTGGGGGTCAAACCAGCAACCTCCAAACTCGAAGCGCCAATTCTAACCAACACACCCTACTTTGTTTCTTGTTATATAATGGAATGTCGCATATATTTATACCTTACATTGTGCGCCATCCAGAAAATGGGCCAGCCCCTAGGCACGTGCCACCCAACAAAACCATGGGCGTAGCGGAGTGGGGGCCCGTTCGATGGGGGTGCCATGTTGGCCTTAACCTTGGGCACATGGCTCCTCCCATGTGGCTTGATTTTTAGGATTAAGGCCTCATTGGGCATTTAATCCATCTGATAAATTCACTTGGGATTAGGTGAAATTGGCACTTGGTTAGTGGAATTAGAGGAAAAATTGTAGGATGGTGACGAATTTTGGGGAAATTGAGGTGTGATTAGCAGAAAGGCTTGAGGAAATCATAACTTCTTCAGTTTTTGACCAAATCAGGAGTAGAAAGAGGCTAGACATGCATTTTTGGGCATTATGGAGCCATTGGAACATGTTTCAAAGCTGTTTGAGCATTGTAAACTGATGTATTCACACTTTTGAGCATAATAGAGAGGGCCAAGCCATTGGAAGATGGACCAAGGAGATGTAGCCCATGCAGGCTGAACTCCTTCATCATGTGCTGTTATGATATTATTTTGGCAATGTTCATGTCTGTTATATGCTAATGTTTAGTCATTTGTTTATGCTAATTTGTACATGAAATTTACATAAAAACATTCAAAAACTCATGTTAAAACTTGCAATTAACCTCATGAATCCTTAAACACTTTTACATATTCTAAAGAGGAAGTCAGCACAACAAAACTAATTTTCCCTTTCATATCACATTTGGAGAAGCTTATTGAATTGATATGGATCACGTATTTACACATGATTACAAAGAAACATGTGATCGTAACAGAAAAGGAGGAATTCGGCAAACCATACCAAAAGAAATCCAAAGTGAAAGAAAATCCTAACATCTACTCGGTTGCAGAGCTTTCATTGTGTGAAGCTTACAATGAAATATTTCATTGTGTGGGCAAAGCTTCCTCTGCATAGTGAAAACTTCGCACAATGAAACATTGACTATGACCAAATCAAATTTAAATTTAGCTCTATGACAAAATCAGATTTATTTATTAATAAGTTTTATCAATTTATAAAAACAATAGGGACTTATGATACAATAAATTATTTTGCTGAAGTTGAAAGTAGGATCTCATAATACATTAAACTCCGGGTTTTATTTTTCAAAGCGTAGATGCCTCCGCACTACACTTTACGAAGAAACATGTGACTGTAACAAAAAATGAGGAATTCGACAATACCAAAAGAAATCCAAAGCTAACAGCAATCCTAATTCTATCAGGTTGAGAACCTGCTATTCATTTCATTTAATGAGTGTATGCAGGGAAGTCAGAATTGCAAGAATCAATGTTTCATTATGTGGAGCTTTTTTGTGCAGAGATTTCGTTGTGTGAAGGAAGTTTCCTCCACATAGCGAAAGCTCTGCACAATGAAGCATTGATTATGACCAAATCAAATTTAACTTTAATCTTATGACCAAACAAATTTATTTATTAATAAATTTTATCAATTTCTAAAAACAACAAGGAATTATGATACAACAAATTATTTTGGTGAATTTGAAAACAAGATCTCATAATGCATTAAACTATGAGTTTTATTTTTCGAAGTGTAGCTTCCTCTGCACTTTTGCATTCCGCACACTAACATATCACAATGAAAATCATTTTCTATCCATGTTTTCTCATTATTTGAGAATGCTCAGTTTCCACAATCATTTCTTCTTCTCCACTTTGTACAAGCTAAAATAATTAATTAGTAATAAAAGCAAGAATTATACTGTATTGAAGCTATTAATCTTGTTATTTTATAATCTAACTCTTCACTTCAAAATCTCTACTATCTTAAAACTTCTAAACCCAATTAAAAAAAATTCTTATATTTTTATGAACGTATTTAAATTATTTCATTTAATATATCTATCTATATATATATAATTAATTGGTTTTACCTATTATTTTAGGTATGATTTTTTTTTTATTTTTTTTTTTCAATTAAATCAATATAATTAATTTTTTATATAACACTTCATTTCCATATTTCCCATCTCAATGGCATCAATGGCATCAACGTTATGAAAGCATCATGTGAATTTCTAAACAAAAGTAATAGTTTAATTTTACTTTAATTTCGTTATAGAAAATGGGTTTAAAGATGAAACATTTCTCTCGAAGACTACAAAGGAATAATGCTTAAATATGGTTTAATTTTACTTTAATTTCGTTATAGAAAATGGGTTTAAAGATGAAACATTTCTCTCGAAGACTGCAAAGAAATAATGCTTAAATATGTTGAATGAGAATGTGATAGTCTGTATCCATCAAAAGTTGATGAAAATAAACTTAAATCTTTTTAAAACAATTTCCCGACATATTGTACAGTTTCCATTCAACTTCATTGAAGGTACCAATAAAATTGGGAATAAGGGATGAACCTAAAAGTTAATGGCTTTTTCAAATATGGGTTGGTTTTAAGTATGCATTGTAAATTTTTCATAATGGTTAAAAATATATGTTTTTTTTTTAATATTTTATAGATTTAAATAAAAAAGGAGTAGAGTATAGAATGTACATCTCTATAAATGTTAGTAATTGAATAACAATAATATTTATTTTAAGTATGGGAGATTTCTATATTAATATTGTAACAATAATAATAATAATAATATTAAATTTTATATATATTTAGTTATTTTAATAACTTGTCTATGGGTCTGGGATAAAAGGCGATTGGATGCTTTGTTAAGGCATTCCTTAATATAAAATTATTGGTTCAATTCCTCACCCCAATCAAAATAAGATAATAGACATAATGAAAATATAGTTCTACGAAATTTACAAAAAAAAAATATGCATATCTTGTAATTTTTGAGAAAAATTAAACATAAATTATCTTAATAATTCTAAAAATATCTACTTATTATTTATAGTACCATAAATTATTAAAAACAACCTTTAAAATTACTAGTCAACAATATTTCATTCTTTAAAAAAAACATAAACCAAAATTAATAAGAAATCTGAATGAGAATAGTATATCTCATGTAACAAAAATAAAATTTGAAATTTATATCACTATCGAGTAACAAAAATAAACTTTGAAATTTCTATTAAAAATATTTATTTGAAAAAAAATCATAAAAAAAAATTAATAAGAAATCTCGAATGACATGACAGATTTGGTGATATTACAATGCCATCCTTTTATAGAGATTAATTTTTTATTAGAGAGATATATAGTTATGTTCAATTTTCTGTATATGCGATGAAAATATATACTACAATAGCTTGATTTTAGACTTTTGGGTTGATCATAAATCATAATTAATAATGGGTTTTGATCTATCTTATAAGATAATATTTCATCTCATTAATAGCAACTCTTGAATCACCCATTATTTATAAATTTGAAATATGATGCTTTTCTAACACTTTTGAAAGGGACTTTTAATCTTATCAAATCAATAAAATTGTTAGAACCTAATGCCAAGCATGCCTTGAGTTTAATTAAATGGGTCTAAGAAAAATGATATCCCTAACCTCACATTAAGGAAGGATATTTTGAATTGCTCTATCAAAATAACTTTATACTCTATATTTCTTTATAAGTATTTTTAAAATATGTCTTGGTTTTTTAATTTCAACAACTTTCTCAAGCCATTTAAAATTAGAATGGATTTCAGTAAGATGTTAGAATGTGAGAATATGTATTTCACTAATTATAGATTAATTTTTAAAGAGTTAAATTCCCTAGGCAATCACCAATGGCAATTCTTAAGTGCTTCTAACAGTTTCTTTAAAACCATTTTTTTAAGCAATTTATATATGACCTATAAACCCCCCAATTCCATTGAAATATATTTTACATACTAACAACTCACTAACGATTGATGGATATTCACCTCATCCTATCTGCAAAGTACACATCTCCTTAGACCTTGCCTATTTCTTTTTTTTTAGACATCCCAAGTCGTCGCCTTATTCCTTAAAGACATCCAGATGGAAATTTTGGTCTTTATTACAACTATAGTTTTCTGTATTGATTTCCCCAATAACACTGGTCACTTTGAATCTCATCAACGACATTGTTTTATACTTAATGTTAGTAGTAAGGGTTTTTTATACCTAATAAGGTTTTTTTATACCTAATAAGGGTTTTTTATACCATTTTAGTAAATCTAACTCCTCCTTGATTTGCACATGTCCTCTATTTAAATCTTCCAATATGGATTCCACTAAGAAACATTGTTTTTTTCTAGACCAACCTGATCAGCTCTTAAACATCCCTAATATCAAATATATATATGCTTAATGTTAGCCCCTTGAAGCAACTTGTAAATATCTCTATCATGAATAATGTTTAGAATTTCATCTAATAGTATGTTTGAATCTCCACATCACACCCATGAATCAACCCCTAATCTCACCTAGTTCCCATTCTCAATCGTACTTACTAACCAATTTCCTATAAATGGAAAAAATTGTACTAGTGTATTCCAAGATATTGAGCCATTATAAAATGTGTTATTACCTTCCTTACCCAGCTAATCAGAGAAATATCTCCAATATAATTTTAACAAATGGATTTATTCCATAAATTTTCCTCAAATATTAGCTTTTATACACTTTTTGTACTTAAGCATTTCTCCCAAGTAATGAATATTTCATAATCTTTATCCACCTTCTTCTTTTGGTTTTGATACATGTCTCCATTTAAACATGCTATGTCATCCTTTTCCCTATGTCCAATTCACTAACAATTCAACACATTCCTCCTAATTTTTTCAAGTACACTTGCAAAAGTATAAGCTAAAGAATATCAACGTACAAGCATTACTTCAAGTATTTATTTAGCTAGAGTTAGCCTACATCCCAAGGATAACCATCAATCATACTACAGACTCACCCTTTTTTCAATTGTATTGATGAACCAATTCTTATCTCTAATACCATATGCATTTGGCTTCAATAAAATCCCCAAATGTTATATTCCCTACTTGTAGATCTATTTTTTGAAAGGTAAAAATTGTCAAATCATTATTTTAGATTTTTCTTCTAATTTATTAAAAGAGATTGAATATTTTTTAATGTGTTCTCTTCCATTCCCATGGCTACACAATAAGTGACTAAAATCTCTTTTAGTGTGTCTCCAAAAGATTCATAATTATGATGAACCTACATAAATTGTTGTTCCATCATCCCCATCAACACAATACTATAGAGATTCAAGAGGTGGAATTACTTATGTACACCCTCCACAATGCAACATATTGAAGCACACACATATTCTAAAGTTTCACAAACGTAGATTCCAAGAAAGGATTCAAAAGTATATAAACAACCTAATCACTTATCCTACAATAAATAAGATTCACAATATCATCATATACAACTTATCTCATTTAATGAACATGAAGCTCCACATGATTCATCTTGATGTGCACAACAAGATTCTTTGCAACTTGTATCACACTTTTTTTTGTCATAACATACCATGGTGAATGCTTCAACTAGAAAACCAATTTCACCAATGAGATATCAAATCCATGCCACCTCTATGCCAACACGCACTACACCATGATATGGTCGAAAGGGAGACCACCTTTTACTTATTATAATACCATATTATGGATCTAGAGCTAGATCCATAATAGAGCTAGATGTACACCTCATTTCATCACCATCTCCAACCAAATCCAAATCGATGTAATTAGGTAATTAGTTCATTCTATCATCGCAATACTTTATGCCAAACTAATACATTCCCTTTATATATATATATATATATATCTATATATATAAGCAAGAGCCAAAGGAAATTCAAATTAAGGCCATAAAGATTATATATATATATATATATATATATATATATATATATATATAATCTTTATGGCCTTAATTTGAATTTCCTTTGGCTCTTGCTTAAATCAATAAAATGTTAGAATTGCATGTACCCCAAGTCTAGTCTATGTTTGGGCAGTTTCACACAACATAAAACATAAACACACTAAAAATGCCTAACTTCAAAACTTTTGCATATCAAAACATATCAACAATTAGATCATGAAAATTACAGAATATTTATTACCCAAAACTTATTTCCTATTAGTCATTCAATAAGAAAAACTTACGGCTCCCCTATCATGGAAATTGGCCCTTTACATTCCTTGTACCATACCAAAGTATACAAGAAAAAATCAAATATACTTGTACAAGTTACCTATGTGGAGGTTGAGTCCTTTTAGCTCTCATTTCCCCTTAACCAATGGTTAACATTTCCCATCAAAACCTATAACGATTCTTCACATTTCTAGTTTCCGACTTGGAAAATTTTATAGATGTTTTCCAATTTTTGTCAACCTTGCTTCCCACCTAGTAGATGTAGCACAATCTCCAATAACACTATGCTTTCCTCAACCTACTTCTTTAACCCTTGTCCCCCTTGTTGTAGCATTGTTGCTAGCCCTATAGTATGTTATCAGTCTTATGACTAATGCCCTTAATCCTTGTTATAATCCTCAGTTACACCTATAGGCCAATGATCAATTTCCTTTGTTGTGAGTTGCACTAATTCACCTGCAGGCAATGTTCTTTAGTTTTTTGTGGCCCTCAACCTGCACCTATAGCCTATTGTTTACCTCATTAAGACCTGTTTAGGCCTATACCCTATTTGTATAACCTTCATATGAAATTAGCCTCATGTTCTAACCTTTACAAATAAATGAATGCCCCTAGCATAGGCCTTCGACTAGTCATTAGGGGAATTTTGAGTTTTAAAATGGGCCTCCTAATAAAAATGTACAGCCAAAATTAACTTTATAAGAACCAATAGGATTCAAGATGATGATGTCAACCATGGGGGATGATTCACCATTTTTGGAGTAAAAAAGTAAAAAGATTAAAAAATAATAAAATAATAAAACTACTTTTTCAACTCATATTTTTAACTTATCTCCCTAAGATTTTGCTCAAATTTCGAGCGGGAGTACTTGTTGGATGCAAAATTTAATTCCTCGTCCAAGGAGTACTCATGTTGCATACTTTCGATGGACCCTGCTACAAGAAAAATGAGAAATACATGGAAAAGCATGATTGCAATAACATTTTTCATGTATTTCTCATTTTTCATATAGTAGGGTCCATAAAAAATATGAAACATGGATATTCCTTGGATGAGGAATTAAATTTTGCATCCAACAAGTTTTTCAACTCTAAATTTGAGTAAACCCATAGGGAGCTAAGTTGAAAAAATAGTTTTTCTTTTTTCCCTCTAAAATTTGATGATGTAATCTAATCTTATTTTATTACTTCCACTATTATTTTATAATTTCCTTAAGAGGTCCATTTTAGACCTCAAAATTCCCCTAATGCCTTAAGTTATGTGACCTGTTTTTTAGGTTGTGTCCTCTTGCTCCACGATAGGCCTGTGGCCTCTTCTCTTTTCGCTGTGAACAATTTCTTCTTAGTTGTGGCTTCCTATGTCTCTAAATTACTTTCTTTAGCCTCCTTTTAATCACTGGAAACTCAACTTTCCTTCTATAATCTACTGCAAAACAAAGTCCACAAATGCCTCAACAAAACACAGTCTAGCCTTCCTCCAATATTCTTGTTGTGAATCCCTTTTCTCCCTATAATTAGGTCTCTTCTAGTCCTCTTTCTCCTCATAAGAAGAATGATCTTTTACCTTATTGATCCTTGTATTTGTACTTTTCCAAGGGGTGTGTTTCTTTGCCTTGTTGGATAACCTGAGTTGACTTGACACCTTAAGCTAATTTAGATTAAATTTAAAATATGAAATGATTTTTCTGGAATGAAAAACCCCAACAAACAAATCAGAAATCCTGAATGGATTTTCCAACCATAACTACCTTCCAAACTATCAATATTCAACACTCTCTCTTTTAGTGAGGAAGGTATTTCCACCACCATTTGGAAGAGGTCCTACCTCTGAATCTGATCCACAAGCACACCCTTCTGGAAGACTTATAACTTTGAATACACAATGCTCCTAGAAGCCTCCCACTTCAAAAAGCCTATATGGCCATCGAAACCATGACTTTCCTTATTCCTAGAAATATCTAGCTACATGACTTTCCATTGCATGTGCCACGAAATTCCTTGCATGATCATGACTTTCCTTACATAGTCCATGAGTTGTGTGCACCATAACTTCCTTACATGGTATATGACTTTCATTGCATGCACCATGGATCTCCTTGCATGGTTTGTGACTTTCCTTACATGGCCTATAATACTCCACTTGCTTTCTTGAGCCTAAAGGTTAGACTTCCATTGGGAAAATGAATTTCCCTCTGAGCTCATAATCTCCCTCTGAATCCTGACTCCCTCTAAGCCTACAAAACCTTCCCTTGGCTCATGTTACTTTCCCTCTTGGAAAACAACCTCATGAACACCTTATATGCACATGTTGCAATTGAACTTATGTCCTTTCAAGGTCAATCATGTGTTACAATTGAACACTTGGCCTATTCCATTCTATACCACCGCAACTAAACTCTGCAAGTGTCCTCATCCTCCTGGGTCAAACAACTTATATGCACATGGCTTCACTATTGGATGTGCAACTATGCAACCCAATGAAGATAATATCTCATGAAACTCATTAAATTGTAATCCATATGAAGTTACCTTGTCCATTCTGAAGTATTGCATGCCAAGGCACCTCAGCTATTGTAACTTACTTTGATAAATTAGTAGAATTCCATCAATGGTATCAACAACTTGCCACTCAACTTACTTATGTGCATTGAGTTCTCCACCAATCCACCAAAATTCCCATCTTTCCACCCAAAGCTACAATAATCCACAACAGCTTGTCTTGAACATTTTGCTCCATGTCTCTCAAGGAATACCTAGCTAACTCTCTTAGCAAAACTATTGCTTCCTGCAACAATATCACAGTTCCCTCTCAGAGCTGCTACCTATGCACAAATGTGAGATCCAACTTCTCTTCAAAGTATCTGTAATACCATGTTATAATTCCATGTACTCTAGGTTTGGTCCATTTTTTGGTAGTTTCACACAACATAAAACATAAAAACATTGAGAATGTCTAACTTTAAAACTTTTCCACAGTGGAATATACCAAAATTAGATCAATCATAGTGTACAATATTTATTGCCCAAAACTTATTTCTTTTTATTCCTTTGATAAGAAAAATGTAGGGATCCCATACCATGGAAAATGGCCCTTTACAATCCTATAGCATGCCAAAATATACAAGACAACATATAATATAGTTGTGCAAGTTACCTGAGATGAGGTTGTGTCATTTTAGCTCTCATATTCCCATAACCACTGATTTTCATTTTCCACCAAAACCTACAACTAGTCTTTACCAGTATACATGCCCAGCTGATATCCCTTGTAGATGTTTTTGAACAAATGTTAACCTTGCTTCCCACTTGGTAGACTTAGCATAGTCTGCAACAACAATCTACTTGCCTTGGCCCACTCCTTTATCCCTCACCCCCCTTGCTATAACATTATTTCTAACATTGTAGCCTATTATTAGCCATGTGGTCAACCTCCTTAAGCCATCCTATAACCCTTAGCTACACCTATAGGCTATCAAATAGTCTCCTTGTTTGTAGGTTTCCTTAATTCACATATCACCAACCTTCTTTAGTTTTTCTAGGCCCTAGACCTACACCTATAGCTTGTTGTCTACCTCCATAAGCTTTGTTTATGGCTTGACCCCTTTGTTATAGCCTCCTTAGACCCATGGCCTCTTGTTCCAGCCCTAACAAACCAACATATGCCCTTAACATAGAGTTGTATCCAACCTTTATACTCCTCTCTTCTGGCTGTGTCTAATTTCCTCCTAGCTACAACTTCCTTTGTCTCCATCCTACAACCCTTAATTGGCCTCCTTTTAAGCACAAAAAGCTTGGTTTTCCTTCTACACTCTACCCTAAAACATACTCCAACAAATGCCTCAACAAAACATAGTCTAGCCTTCCTCCAATCTACTTCCTATAGCTCCTTTTGTTGCCTACAACTAGGTCTCTTCTATCCCTCTTGCTTCTCACATGAAGAATGTTCCTTTACCTTCTTTCTCCTTGTATTTATACTTTTCCAATGGGTGTGAAACCCTAAGGGGGTGTGTCTCTTGGCCTTGTTGGGTGTCTCGAGTCAATTTTTACACCTTAAGTTGAATTATATTAAATTCAATATATTAAATACTTTTCCTTTGGTGAAAAACCCAAACAAACAAACTAGAAATCCCCAAGGGATTTTCCAACCAGAACTATCTTCCAAAATATCAATATTCAACACAAGCCACACTAATAGAAAAGGAAATATATAGTTTATTGAAGTTGAATAAATAAGGCTACCAATAAGTTGTTGCTAGAGTGTAACATCAAATTTTGGAGAATTTCACTCCTTGGTGAGGTTCAATTCCACTTCATACAATGTGTCACATGGTTTATAGTTTTCCATTTTGAATTTTTGCCAAAATATTCAACACATATTTGGGTTGAGAAATAAAGATACCATCATCCATTTTTAAGACTTATAATAAATCCAAAAAACCAAAGATACTCATCTCAATTTATCTCTTGATTATTTTTTCAAACCCAAAACAATATTAATATTATTTCTTGAAATTAATGGGTCATCAACATGCAAGGTAACACTTAATGTTTCACCATTGAGATGTAGTACATAGATAGTATGTTCTAATTTGCATTGTTTGAAATCATGATTGAGGAAAAGGTGATTAGTTGTCTCATACCATGCCTCGAGGGGTTGTTTCAAACCATTTTAGGATTTATTTAATGAGTCACACAAGTATTCTATCTTTCTCAATCTCAGGTGGTTGCACCATATAAACATCTTCAGACAGATCACCATGTAGAAAGGATCGTTTAAAAATTGTATGTTGTACCTCCCATTAATGGTGACACATAAGGTGAAAGAATTAGTTAAACAAAGTTCATATTTGCAATCAAGGAAAAGGTTTCAATGTAGTTGATGCATTCTTTCAAAGAAAATTCCTTTGCTACAAAAACATTATGTCTTTTAAAAGCATGTTTAGATTTGAATTTGGTCTTGCAAACCCATTAAAACTTCACTATAGTCTTTCCTTGTGGTTGAGGAATAAAATCACATGTCTCATTCTTCATCAATGGATGTCATTCATTAGCTATAGACTTCTCCTATTCGTGTTCATCTTGTGTATCTACACATATCTTTGAATGCCATTCCTCTTGCAAATGTTCCATTACCAAAGAACTACTAAACTATTTCTTAATTCTATTTTTTCTTAAGTCATGGATATCTCTTAGATGAGGTTAAGAAGCTTAAATTTTTTTGGTCACAAATTTGTAATACAAACCTCCTTTTTTGAAGTACTTCTTGTACCAACTAGATCACAAATTTTGGATTGAATAGGAATTCCAAATCTAAGAGTCTACTCTAATTTAGAAGTTCTAATGCAAGTAAATTCATGAAAAGAAGTTGATTGAATAGTTTATATTCCTATTGTAGTAAGTCAATTTAGAATTATCTATAATTTTCAAAGTATCACTTCTCAATAATCCAGGCTAGGAGTTCAATAGATTGACACATGAGGTATTCTCATGAAAAACAACATATCCTCTACAAATAATCTCTTGTTTGACAGGGTTAAACAATCTGTAGGACTTCAACTATTTTAGAGTGGGCTTCCATAATGATACAAGCATGCCTCTTTGCATCTATATTATTTTCTTCAATAATATGAAATGTGTCCCACACTTTGTATCCAAAGGTTCTAAATTTCCAAATAATTGCTTTATTTTGCTCCATTTGTTGAATAGAGTAACATCCTACAGATATTTAGTTAGAACAAATAAAAAAATTGTTTGAGTGATAAATAGCTTATCTCTAAAACTTAGGTGAAAAACCATTGGACTAAAGAAAACAATATGCCATGTCTACGGAAGTTGATGTTTTAATTTTAACAACAATATTATTATAAGAAGAATTTCAGCATAAATCACATATAGAAAGACCTTTGTTGACGTGTTTCGAACCAACCAGTGTGGTTCATCGTCACGATGATAACTAACTTCCTTTAAATTATCAGGATGACTTTTTGACTCTGGCCCTTGGTCAAAATTAGTCGTTGGTCAAGATAGCTGTTGGAGGCTCTGCTCTAACTATTTAACATGCAAAGCTGGATCTATTTCTTCAACTTTTCCTGACGATGAACCACACTAGTTGGTTCGAAACGCGTTGACAAAGGTATTTCTATATGTGATTTACGCCGAAATTCTTCTTATAACTATGATGGATCACAGAAGCCTCAATTCTACAAACAATATTATTATAGGGTGTGTAAAGTATATAACTCTACCAAGAGATACATTTTGTTCCAAGTATTTTTCAAAATTATTACTTGCATTATCTCCAATTTGTTTCATCTTAAACATTTCATAGGTTGATCATATTGTTGTTCTACTAATGTCCTAAATTCCAAGAGATTTTGAAACATGTGACTCTTATTCTTTAAGAAATATATTCAAGCATGCTTTGGAAAGTCATCAATGAAGGTCAATATATATTGTACATTGGTCAATGATGGCTTGTTTAGGGAACTGTTGCGCTCTACAACAACCCCCCCATTTCATATCATTATTATTCTTAAAACTATAATGTGAAATGGGTCCCTTTTAATTTTAATTGGTACCAACTTAGTGTTACTCAAAAAGGTCCAAATAAAAAATTAAAACATTACTAAACCTTTTTGATAAACAAATTAAAGGTTTTATATATATATATAAAGACCTTTAATTTGTTTATCAAAAAGGTTTAGTAATGTTTTAATTATATATATATATATATAAATGATTAATCTTTTATCATTGCGATAAAGCGATCGCAAGATCGCATATCGCAATGGCAAAGGAGGCATAACTTAAAGACCCATTGGTTTTCTCCGACGTGACAACTCGCAATAGGCTATCGGCGATAATAAGTTGGCACAATAAAATTCCTTTTCGCTCCGATGCGATGTGATATCGCTATCGGCGATCGGCGATTTACCATGCATGCTTTTAAAGTGCCCAGTTAATACTCCCGACGCGATGCGATATCGCTATCGGTGATCGGGGATTCCAAATGCAACCAATGTAACAATTTAAGATTTCCCCGACGCCCGATAATGATAAGGCCAAAAACGCGAATTTCAAAAAATCTTAAAGAAGAGTTATTACGATTATTTTGTATTAAAAGCCTTATCTTCCGAATAGCCATTCATCTGCGCTCAACCGCCAAAACATCCAAGGCACGCTTAAACAAATCATTCGACCAATAATCGAAATGATGGGCATTTAAAGGATTGACAGGTCTTAACGGCCATTTAATGAAACAGTAAGCCTAGAAATCTTCTCACAGATTGTATCTGTGGCCACCTTAAGTTAATCATTCATCATGCATTGATCGATATATATCTCGCTCATATTCAGTTTGCGCTATCAATTTTCTGTATTACGTTCATTTTCACTCCTGTGCAGAACTCTTCCGAAGTAACAAATCCAAGCAGAATGGGGAAGAAGTCTAAGAAAACTGCAATCGCTTCCACTTCGCCGGCCACAGGACAACTCATCGCTGATCCAGGAACTAAAAAGAAAGGATTGATATCGGATACTACATGTCTAGGACTCGACAAAACCACTTGGCAAGGTACCTATAATTTGATTGAAGCCGAAGAACCAGAGATGACAGTAGTACAAGCCTCAACAGATAGCACTCGAAAATCTGATGATACTCTAAAGGACTTAGCCAACTCTTTCCTTCATCGGATAGCAGCTCGGGAACAAATTCTCCCATATACGGATGTAGTGAGATGGGCAATTCAGGAAATCCCAATCACAGACAGAACCTTCAGCACCAGAGATGGGAGAATCTTCGGTTCATTTCAAGCTGATGATTTGAGGCAAATGTATCATTTGCCTGTGCCAGATAAGAAGTACAACACGACATTTCTGGAGAAATTCTGAGATGAGAACGAGACTGAATTGGAACCCATTCGGGAATGGAGGCAAAATCCGGCAAAACACAAGCATGAATCTTCGGGTAAGTACTCGGTTGATTCTCTATGCTCTCCTTATTGCTATGCTGGGATAATGATGTGTAGGTTGTGGGGGTTACATGATTCCGCTAATTTTACTATAAAAATGGTTCCCTTGATGGAAGCGGCATGTAATGGTGAAATAATGGATTGGGCAACTATACTTTCTGATAATCTAGCAACCGCAGTGCTTAATTTTAGAACCAAATCCCGCGTCACTGAAAGGCTTATCCCCCCATTCTACTATAGCGCTTATATGCTAGACATCATGTGTTTTAAATCTGAATTTCCTGTGCTTGGATGGAGGTGGACTTCGCAAGACCCCACGCCCATTCACATATACCATCAGAAGTTGTGGAAAACTTACTACAAGCACCATTTATACCAAATCTGCAACGGCTTTATGTTACCCATTCATCATTCTATCTTTAATAAGCATGCCCCTAAGATTTCCTACCAACCAGGGATTGATTTAACATCAATAGGAAGTTGGTTCAGGGAGGAAAAGTTTACTTATATCAGAATTTTCGACAGTCAACCCAAACCTCACGTTCTTCCTTTGTACATACCTGATAAACTGCTGGCCAGGGAGATAGCCTATCAGATTATCTCCGATAGAGTTACACAAACTCTAAAGAAGAATAAGAAGCAGGTCTGGCCCTCTTTTCCCCTAAGATGTGGTATCTACACTCTACATGATTTCAAACATGCAGAGAAAGAATCTGAAAATATAAAGTCATTAACTCTGGCAACTCTCCCTAGTAGGCGATTTGATCCACGCAAAGTCGCCTATAATGCACTGGAACAGGCCAAATTGACCAAGTTTGAACATAAAGAAGATAAGTTTGAAGACTTGTTCTCATCAGCCGAGTTAATGTACCAAGTTAAATCGCTGGCTATAATCGAATACAAAGATGAAGGAGTTGTTGAATTCAACAAACTTAGAGAAGAGAGGTTGCAAACTCTGCCTCTAGATCTGTTAGCGACAACCCCAACAACAGAATGAAGCGAGCCTGAGCAACGACTTATTAAGGAAGCTCCTGTTACATCAAAGGAACAGGAAGAAGTCCATGAGAAAAGACAAGAGGAGACCCAGGCGAAAGAGCAGGAACATAGAAGCATAAATGTGAATGAAAATACTCAAATTGACCCGAAATTGCTTCAGGAATGGTAGCAATTCAATTCAATTATTAGTAATCTTGAGTGCTCTAAAGATGACGAGACATCAAAAGAGGTTAATACACAGGAGGAAACTTCAAAACAATTTTCAGGTGAAACCAACGTCATACCCAGTTCAAAAGAAGTAGAAATAATCCCAAAGGATCCTTCCGACCAGGTTATTTTGCAGATAGAAGAAATTCCTCCCTTAGATGTCTTCTATAGCCCAAGACATAAAGCTGTAGTGAAACGACAGAGGAAGAGGAGAAGGACTGATCAACCTTCCTTATTCCCAGAACAAACAGTGATAGGCAATGTGCTTTGGAAAGAGGAATTTGACCCCTCTGATGATTTAACAAAACTATCACAATATGTTGGAGCCTATTCGGCGGGGACAATAGACAAGGCATCAGAGGTGAGAAGTTTATTGAAGACAAAAGACCAGGAGATCTTTTCACTACAATCGCAACTATCAGAAGCACAACAAAAGCGGAGCAGGCAGAACAGCAATTGGTAGTACAACAACAAATAAATAACCAATTGACTAAACAATTGCAGGAAGAGAAACAGAGGATTGATGATAACGCAGTTCAAAAGCAGAAAGAGCTATCTAAGGCATTGGCGCAACTAAAAGCATCGAATGAACAAATTCTGAAGTCAAAAGATGAGCAGATTGCTTAGTTATCAACCCAGCTAGAGAAAACAAAGAAACTTCCACAGATAGATGAATTCAAAGTAGAGGCATTACAGATAAACAAGGGATTGATAAATCAGATAAAGCTTTTATGTCGAAAAATCGCCTAGGCGGAACCATTATGCGATTTAACGACATCAATAAGTTAGAAATCGGAAAAAGATAGAACAGACTTGGATCAAGCCGAAGAAACATTAACCAATTTTCTTGAATGGCAATATATCGATCAGGGACAGGCGGCTAATTTACCAAGGATTTTAGAATCACATAAAGAGATATTATTTACAGAATGGCAGTCTCAGTTAATGAAGGCAGAAAGAGCAATTTCAAGATGCAAATCAACCACTAGTAATTTGGTTGAATTGGTTAATAATACTCTTTAATTGTCTAACATGATCTCTCAATGTACTCCAGGTAAATTGACAGCAGCTAAAACATTGGAGCAGTCATGTTATCCAGAACTAGAGAAAAATGGAAGATTAATCGCAGGAATTAACAGTTTGACATGGGATGCCTATTGGTTCTTTTTAGTCAAACCGCACAGCCAGAGAGCTGCCCTCAAATGCCTTACAGATGCAATCGGGTATATCATTCTCGATATTCAGGATGCTACCTATGCCACCCAACTCAATTCTCGCCTCAACAGACCACCCGAAGTGGAGCCAATGCTTGCGATAATTCAGCTCAGGTTTAAAGACAAACAGCCTGAATAATGATTCATGCCACCGAATGCCAGATCGTTGTGAAGGAGATATTTAACATCAAATGATACCAATTAAGTAGGATTTCATTTTCATAGATATTTAGCTTAGTTTAGTATTTATAGACCCTTTCATGTATTTAGAAAGGGTCGTAAAGTTTTGTATATGACTTAAACCCGGAAGTCGCACTATTGTACTTCAGGGATATTCTTTTATAAAACTGGACCAATCATTCTGATTTTGACAAAGAAGCTTTTATGCGATATGTTGCACTACTGTCTTTGTTTGACAGGTATTTCTGCGTTGGAAGAAGAATTTCAAATGCGATTGATATTGGGAGTGAATAAGCGCTCATATGGTACTATTACTTTGTCTGAACTCATTCTTTTTATAATGCAATTGTCATTTGATCGCTCTTGCTATTATCGGATATATATATGTGTTTTAACAACATTCTTTATTCATTCCACTATTGGATGATTTACAGTGTGCTTTTCTTCTAATCATGTATGTATCGATGATATAAATGATAAGTGTAGCAATATTGTGTTAATGACTCTGTTTAACTATTTAAATAAAGTAATCTTTGAATGAATATCTATGTTTATTTGATAGAGTCATTTATATGCCTGTCAATAGACAAAGATCATCAAACGCTACATTTCCAAAGAATAATTGTTCCCGGGATTAGTATTAGTTCTTTTATTTTTGCTGATAGATTAAGTTATTCGCCTATCATTAGATTAGATAATCAATCGCTCATCCACCCCTTTTATTCATTATTGGGAAACTGGTCCCATTATATCCAGTCGGAGCCACC
>APFE031499604.1:6984-58333 GCA_000404065.3 Pinus taeda
GTTGTTTTTTAGAAACAATTATTTCATGTGGATTGAAAAATTAATTAAGGATGTATAAATATGTAGATTATCTAAAATTCAAACTATCGACTTTCTAATTTAAAAACGCAAAAAAATAAAAACCCCCTAAAAAAAACAAAAAATTAAGATAGAGAACAAGAAAATATGAATAAGATGACGACTTCAAAAACTATCAAATTTAGAAAATAATTTTTCACATTTCACACACTAGAAAATTAAAAGTCAAAAAATAGGTCTTTTAAAAAAAAGGTGTGATGCAGAATACTCACTTTTTAAAATCAGCATGAAAATCACTACCATTCTAAAACTTGATTTCATCCTTGAACATGAAAAAAAATTAAAGTTCCAAAAACCATGCTCTAAAAAAAACATGTGTATTCTGCATCACCACTTTTGAAAATCGGGTCTTTTTTTGCTATCTCTACGAAACGGGTAATAGTATCAGTTCCCGTTTCAAAGTTTACATTGTTATCCAAAGAGGCTGCCTTGCCAAGAAGACTAAGAAAATAAATAACAACAACAAATTTGATATAGGTACAATCAATGAGACCTTTTTGTAAATATGGTGAGGAGCTATTATTGTCTGGCCATGACTTATTTGCAAGTTGAACACCATCATCTGGAATCAAAGGGACAACTCTTCATTTAACGCCTATATAAAAACAAATCAAAAATATTATACCCACCTCAGCTTCAACTTCACGAGGTTTAACCTTTAGCTGATTTTTTTGCTTCACTTTAGTTCTTTTCATTGAGACAATAATTTATAATTTTCGCAATTCAAACAAGGTTTCGTTGTCAGAAGCATCAATATCAACCTCAATTTCATAGTCATTTTGACTCAGACCAGAACTATGTTTCCTGAAGAAATTGAATATTTTCTCAGGCATATCACCTTAAAGGGATTCAACATCCCTGATGAGCTTTTTGTTTTTCCCCTATTGACATTACCTACTTGCAAGGCACAAACTTTTCATTCATATTTACTGACACAGAAGCAGGCTTAAGCTAATTATTCTGCTTAGGTCTCTCTGCAACTTTGTTTTTGCATCGCTAATGTTGTTGCTTTGTTACAATGGGCTATACACCCTTTAGGTAAACACCCATTGGGATTATATGTCATTGCATTAGAAAATGTCAACCTAACATCCGCAACAAACTCATGTGGGTCTGAATAGACATCCATTTCAAGCTTCCTCTTCAAACTCATGTGGGTCTGAATAGACATCCATTTCAAGCTTCCTCTTCATGGTACCCAGATCCAGCAAGTGGAGGCCTGAAACGATAAAATTGAACAACTAGTTTCTTGGATACCCCAGATTCGATTCCTCGCCCAACAAATCACAGTCTTGTTCACTAACCAAATAACAAATATTGGATGTTTTCTAAGCAAGATGCGCTTTTGTTTCCAGATATATCCTATGTGTGAGATTCAAACCTGCATTAATCGACTCGAAATGCCAAATCTTCGGAGCCTTCATCACATCGCCTCTCCACCACAAAAAACATAGCCAGTTCCAAAACCAACGGGAAGGTGTTGGTCCTGCACCGTAAAAATCGACAGAGTTCAAGACCTGGGTAGAAGTTGGGTAGAAGTTCTTGGACTGTACATCTGTTAGACCTACGTAGAAGTTTTTTTTTATTGCATACATATGTCCCTTGTATAGAGCTATTGGACAGATGTCACAGTCACCTTAAAATGGCAGACGAAAATGTGAGGAGAACGGATTCAAAAGAAACGCCGATAGGCGTAACAAGACTGCAACTGAAGAGGAGAAACAAACATGTCACCTGGGTATAGAACAAACGCCAACAGATTCCCTTTGGCGCTTCCATTATGGCCAGGTTGAACCCCAATCTGCTCGAAACAGAGGAGGGCGACTGTTATCCTAGCTGATGCAGAATGTCTGAAACCCTAATGAATTAGGCAGGTCGGCAGACTTACCCTAATGAATTTGGCACCTGTGTTGCTGTTGATCATCTGAGTCTCAAGAAGGTTGTGAGATCTTCAAACCCATTCAGAGCAGAAGATTTTAGCAGTTTCTTAGTACCAAAGGCGTCATCCTTTACATTTAACAACTACCAAAGTAGAATTGTTCTTACTCTAGTATTACACACGACATCTTAATTGGACAAGAATAAGGGCGGGCAGATGAAATCATAGTCAAAGTTGTCTAGGGCATCCCTGCACAAACAAGAAAACCAGTCTAAAAAAAAACCCTAAAAATAGAACAAAAGCACAAGAAACCTGGCCTAGCCTGGTGCTCCTTCTCCTGCAGAAAAATCCCACCTGCGCGGCCCTCCTCATCCTCCTGGCCCTCCTCTTGCAGAAAAAGCTCGTGCAGCACACAACGGACCGGCTAGCTAGACGGACGGGCTGGGCTGGGTTTAATTAATTTTTTAACTAATAACTATTTTTTAATGTTTTAGTTGGATGGCAGATAATTGTTGAATCGTCTAACAATAGATCTGACAGTTAACATTAGGACAGAAAGGCATTTAGGGGAGTTCGTTTCAGAGGGAAACGCCTTACGGCATAAATATCTGTTGAAGTGAAACTTAAATAATATATATCATTTTGGGAAGGTTTTGGTAACCAAGGGCTTATGAGGGTAATTTATAATAGTGATATTGGATTTAAGTTATTATACCTAAATTATTATTTTAGTTATTATATTAAATAATATTAGTTATTATATATTAACTAAATAATTAGTATAGCCATATAATTTAAATTACTAGTAAATGTTAATAAACATCAAAACACTTAGTCCATGATATATCTTTGATAGTGCTTAGAGTAAAAAAATCATAAAAATTAAATTATATTTTTATTTAAAATTATTATTATTACTATTCTAGGGGCAACTCAATTAGTATCGAAGTAATGTGAGTCTTGAGAAAATTGAGATATCCAAGGTTCAAATCTCTTGGTTGTCGGTTTATAGATAGGAGGACATGATAAAAAATAAAAATGAGTTGGACATTCCACAGAGATTAAAATTTGAGTTGAAAAAAGGGGCGCAAGATGATGTTTTGATTATGATGACTGGATTAGATGTAGCAATTGCCATATATTTTCCATCATAAGCTTCCCACAAAAGGTACACATGAGAAGACAAGAGGCACATGACGCAAACCTTTTTGTTTTTCCATCTCATGGGTTTCTCAATTTTCATTTTCTTAGGGGTCAATAATGGAGATATTAATAGACCTTTATTTTTTATATGAGCAAGCGATTTATGCTTGCAGTTGGATAATAGTAATCCTACTTGAGCTAGGTCGAGAATCATTTTTCTTTTGAGCAACCATTTGCTGAGATTAGGTTGACACAGATTGTTCGAAATGATAGGAGAACATTGATTAAGCCACAATTGTTTTTGGGTGTTTAGGCCTGCTACGAGTCATGCTATGGATTTTCCAACTAACATGCCTCATTTCCTCCTAGGCCATTTGTCTAGGAAAGGATATACAATGTTTTAGACTACATACAACAAATTGAAGGACCCTCAAGAGAACCTCAAGGGAACCTCTACACCTGGAACTTCAAGAACACTACCAAGGGGTTTATATGCAATTTTATGGGAATTACATGATGGAAAAATGATGATAATAAAGTGTTGTCAATTTCGATTCCAGATGTGGGACTTCAAGGTGTTGACTAATACTTTAGGATTATTTTGTATAATATTAATTCATATTAGTTGATATTTTTTCTTGTGTTTATCCTTAATAAGTTATTGAGAAGTTATTCAGACATAACTATTTCCCTCAATTTTTAGTTGTATAAATATCATGTTTTTGATATTAATAATATAGTTTCTTTGTTGTGGAGTTTATTCACGGGCCTGTCTATAGTGGTATCAAAGCACTGGTGAGTTTATAAACTCCATGATTTGAAGATTGATTGGTGTGGCTGCATTCAGAAGTTGCAGAGAATACTTTTGACGAACTACGAAGGATATGGTCTTTGAAAAGATAGAGGATACATCTGTATAGGTGAAATTGATGGTGGCTTGTGGGGGACGTTAAATCATGCACAAGTCAGAGATCTGAATGGTGTTGTGACAGGGTTACTTGGGCAAATGTTAAGCAGCTTGGGGGTGACTTAAAGTTGTTTCATCAAATCCGCCCATGACACAATCAATGATAGGCATTGATTGCGCCAGCCCTCTCTACCAATTCTAAATAGTTTTTTTGTTATGTACTTTATTCACAAGTATATCTACAGTCCATTTAAAGATCCAAAAAAGTACAGACAACTTGTTGGAAGTTTGATTTATTTTACTACTACTCGTCCTGACATAACTTTTGATGTAGGAATACTTTCCAGGTTTATGTACCTACCTTGTGATGGACATTGGGTCACAACAAAATGAGTTCTCAAATATTTAAAAGGCACTCAGTCGTATGGCATCAAATATTCTAAAGTCTCAGACTTCCATCTCACTAGCTATTCAAATGTCGATTTCAGGTTATTTGATGAATCTTGGATCAACAACTATCACTTAGAGATCACGAAAAAAAATATGTTCGTGTTGATTCTACCATTGAAGTTAAATATGTTGTTGCAACGCACGCTACAAAAGAAATTGTTTGGCTTCGGAAAATACTTGAATATTTGCAGGAGACACAAAAGACTTAACACCTCTCTTTATTAACAAAAATTCTACAATTCAATTAGCCAAGAATCCTAAATTTCATGATCGAACTAAACATATCATCACAAAGTATCACTTGATTCAACATCATGTAGCGGTTGAAACCATTCATCTGACACATTGTCCCAATTTAGACCAAACCACATATGTTTTTACCAAAGCATTGGGATGTGAAAAGTTTGAAAAGTTCAAAATTTTACTTAGCATGTCAGATATCCCTTCGGATTAAGGGGGAATGTGGACTAATCCTTCAAGATTAACTTTTATATTATTAATTAGTATTATCTAGTAGTATTTCCCATATATCTCATTAGTAAGTTATGGAGAAGTTATTCGAACATAACTATCTCTCTCAATTTTCAGTTGTATAAATATCATGTTTTCAATACCGATAGTATAGTTTTTGTGTTGTGGAGTTTATTCACAGGCATGTCTATACATGGTGAGTTCCCATATGGAGTTAAGTATTGTGGGAGTATGGTTAGCTTGAGTCTATCTCAAAATAGTCTCACGTGGATCATTCCCAAGGAGTTCTGCCAATGGCTTCCTTATTTAGTAACCCTTGATCTCTCCTAGAACTAGTTTATAGGATGTATTCCTGCTCAACTTGATAATTACACATACATCAATATCCTCCACTAAATGGAAATCAACTCACACGAGAAATTCCTTGGCAATTTACATGGCTCAACCGTCTCAAGGACTTCAATGTAGCAAACAACAAGCTTACTAGAAATATGCCTTCATTCCCTCACAAAATTAGCACCCCTAATTTTCAAGGTAACCCTGGGCTATGTGGGCCTCCCCTTTCCAAAGCATGTGGGTCGACCAATGGGCTAGTAAATCCGAAGGCTATCACGCTTTTGTCCTCTTTGGCACTATGTTAATTGTCTAGATTTTACTTGGCCTTGGGAGGATAATTTCTAAAGAAAAATGCAAGAGATCTGTTAAAATCCCACTACCAAGTACGAAAGAGCCCAATGATTCGTAGAAATATGTCCCATCTCGGAGATCTGTTAAAGTTTGCTCATTCAATATGCTCATCAAGAAGATCAGATTGGTTGATCTTGTGGCTCTCACTGACAACTTTAGCAAACACAATAACGTTTTGCATGGAAGGACAAGTATAATCTACAAAGCCAGCCTTCCAGATCAACCTTTGTTGGCAATAAAAAGAACCTGGCCATGTTTAGTACATACTTAAAAATATTTCAAGTGTGAGATGAAGGCATTGGCCCACCTGAGGCACCCAAATCTTATTCCTCTTATGAGCTACTACACTACATATGAAGAGAATTTGTTGGTCTAGAAATACATGGCAAGGGGAACACTCCTCAACTGCCTCCATGGTCTCCAAGGTGAGTATAATAACCTCGAATTGGAGACAAGATTGGAGAGTTGTATAGGAACAATGAGAGGATTGCCATGGCTTCACCACAACTTGACTAAGGATATGTCATGTAAGAAGGAAACTAGTGTACGAATGAAATATCTTGGCAACCCTCCTAAAATGACATCCTCACAAACAATCCATAAGTGTTGGATCTGCCATAACTCTTCCTCATTGCTAGTCCTTACATCTTAAAGGATACTCATTTTCAATGGCGTTTACATGCAATCGCTGGAATAACCAGCTTGGGGAGGGAGCATTTGGAAGAATCATATACAACTTAAAGGATGTTGGTGGTTTTATCCATTAGAATTCTTTAGTCATAGTATAATACTATTCTCATGAATATATATAATGTTGTATCCCTATAAATAAACTTGGCTTAACAAATAGTTAGCAAATATATGGAAGAAAAAGTGTTACATGTCATTCTTGGAAATTCAACAAACCTTTCTAACATATTAATATAAGAAATATTTGTGAATTTATACTAAATAAAGAGCTAGGAAGCAAAAACACTTGGCAAGCATAGGGAAGGAACCAAGAAAATCATGTGTTATGTTCCATTCTTGGTAGGACAACAAACTTGATATAACTAATTAATATAAGAGAAATTGGTTTATCTTTACTAAATAAAAAAATTCTAAACACATATAAAGTAGGTGTTATGAGTCATAATTGATAATAAAAAATGGCAACAATAATGAAAGTTCTAGCTTTCTATTCCTCCCATCATAATTATTTCTTTAAATTGACGAAACCGACCTTAAGGTCTGCATTTTCTAAATCATGGTTTCCATTGTGTTTGTGTCTCAATTATGTTAATTTCATTTTTCAATAATAATATAACAAATAATAATGTGAAGAAGGACCATATAAACATTAATAAATCTGCTAAAAACAACACACCTCATAGTCTTTCTATTTGTCATTCAAAAACCCTTGCACTTATGCAACTTTGATATACATAATGATATTACTAAAAATAATAACATTGTTGATTTGGATATAAATTATTCAAGTCAAGCAAAGGAGAAACCAAGGGACTAAATATTTTAAGAATACCTTCCTCAAGTAGCTATCGTGACTATCTTAAGTGTTTTGTTTTATTACCTTAATAATGACAAACAAGTATCTACATATTTACATGCAAGGATGAATACCAATAGAACCATATCAATCATTTAAATATGAACTAGTAGCAACCAAAACATAATTTTTTTCCTTGAAAGTTTCAAGAGTAAGAATTTTGTCATATTATAGACTATAGATGCTACTATTTATATGTTTCAAATTTAATGAAAATTTGAAATGAAATAGTTCACATTGAATTAATAATTAATGAAAACGTGCATAATGCATAGATTTGAAGATGTCTTCCAATGTTTGAAAGAGTTAATACATTTCTAAATCATTTGAATAAAATATTTCTCATGAATTGGAAAATAAATATTAACATGTTTTCAAAAGGAAATATGTGTAAGCAAACATGAAATATTATAAATTGAATCTAATGCCTTATGATCTACATTACTAATCTCACTCTTTTTCTTCTGAATCAATTTTGGAAATGGCTTGGTGACCAACTTACTCAAAAGTTTCTACCTATCAATAGTGTTTGTTCGTGGAAGTCATTCAACTCCCCTAAAACACACTATGGTGGAAAGACGCAGTTCAATTCGATTCACTTGAAAACTCTATAGCTATATTTTCATGAAGACTCCCATTTGGTTTTGAATGTGGACAAATTATTTACAAGATTTTCATTTTAAGTTAAAATTGTACAATTAGCTTGTGTGCTCAAATGTTGAGAAATCATGACATTTATTGGTACATTGGTTTAAGGAAAGGATGAGGGTGCATCATACCTCCCACTCTTACCATGCAACAAAAAGAATGTTCAATGATGGTGATTGCTATATTGGAAAACCTAAATCCTTTATAGGTTATAGATGGATGGGACCCTTGGACTAAAGATTTTTTTGTTATAATTGGTTAAAGACTTGCCTTAAAATACCAATTATGATCCCACTCTTGATGCACAAATTCTTATTTAGTGTTATATCTATCAGGGTTAAGGCTATGTGGCACTTTGGACATGTTTATCTTTTATACTTATGATGTTTCTTTCTTAGTATGTTTTGGCTTAAGCTAACATGGATTTTGATTTTGTTTATTTTGCTAATGGTAATGGTAGTTGGTTGCATAACCCACTTTTCTGTATTAAAGGAATGTAAGTTTTCTTTTATTAATAGCGAAAAGAAGCTTTAAGGTTAAAAGACTTGCCTTGAAAACACTATTTCTTACACCTTCTAGCTATAACTTAAGCTATGCACACTCTTTACAAGCCCTATTAATATTCAATTTACAATAAATATCCTTTTGCATATATATTATCTACATTAGAGAAATACAGCTTTTTAAAAATATATAAATATTTTGAAATAAAAGATATAAGTTGCTATTAATTCCAACTATAATATAACTTTTCTCTTGATTTTTATTAAATACCAACATAGATCCATCTTAACTAAGTATCTCTCTCTCAAAAATGAAAATCTCTTTTGAATGCACAACTTGTAAAATTTACATTTATCAAATTTGATATTAAACATTAAAGGAATTGCAAAATATCCCTTATACCTTGAATTAAAAAGAACTTATTAATCCAATAAGATATAAGATATTTCTTTTGTATAAATATTTTTTAAATGTTATATTTCAACTCCATATTAAGAATGTAATACATTACAAATATATCTTACAATAGAAAGTGGGAAAAAAATGATTTGATTTATATAATATTAAAATAAAATTAAGTTATTTAATATGGAAGTTGAAATATTTTATTTATAACAAGCAATAAATTTTCTATATAAAGTTATATTATTTAATATGGATATTGGAATACTTTATTTATGACTAACAATAAAATAAATTTTGTTATTGTTATCTTTGTTTTAAATATTACATATCAATTGATCATGAAATGAAATAGGAGTTGTCTTTAGTGTAAATTTTTGGAAACTTTTACGGTAAGTTTTTCAGGTTAAATTACTCTAAAATCCGGTAGGAATTTATTGAAATCACAAGTTTGATGGGTAATCATGTCCAATCGAAGTGTCTTAGGGGTTTTCCAGAGAGTTGAATCCATATATACAGTAAAAAAAATTAGTTTAAATAACACAAATCAAGATTTCATTCAATTTTTTCCACCGGATACTAAACACAACTCCAATAAAATATATATCATGTAATATCAATAATACTATCTTTACATCACATCTATCAACTCTATATATCATGTAATATCAATAATATTATCTTTACATAACATTTAATAAACTTGGTATATAAAATAATGAAGAAGATGACAAGAGAGGTAATTTTATTATATTATTTTACTTTCAATTACTTATCTCTATTAATATTAATATAAAAATATAAATTATAAATTAAAATATAAACCACATTCAACACATAGTAAAACCTCTTAATATACAAGTTTACAATAATAATAAAAACTATAAAATATAGTATCTCACTTACATCACAAAAAAATTCATTTTTACACCAAATTCCTTAGTAAAAAAATCTTTTTACTCTGCGTCTTATTTATTTCCCATCGAACAAGAGGCGCACTTTCTGTTCAAGTTTACCATGGGGCAGTGAGATGGAGTGAGAATGGGAGCCCAGCATGCCGTGTTGACTCCGATACGGAAGATTACCGTGAATCCAAAACTGAGAGCGAAAGGAAAGAAAAAACAAGCATGGAAAATAAGGGAAAAAGGATTCCCATCTCGTCTTCCAGTCTCGTACATTTTAGAAAATTGTTTGGAGCCTGTCTCGTTTTTTCGTTGGATGGTTGACTATGGACTTAGTATTTAGTACTCGGTCAATGTTTTAGTTATAAGTGGGTTTGGTTTTGGTTTGGGTTTGGGTTTGGGTTTGGGTTTGGGTTGGTATTTTAGTTTTTTTAAGTTTTATATTTAAATTTTATGATCAGAAGTCGAGGATGGAAGTTATTTTGGGAAAATTAAAGTTATTTTAAAAGTGTTCTAAACTCGACTGAATTTGTTTTTCTTCCACGCAATAAAAGAACTGGCATTAGCCCAAGCTCAACTAACTCAAAAAAAAGAGTTTGTTGTGATCACTCTAATCATGCTTCACTTAGATCAGCGATTCGTAGTATAGGTCTCTTCGCTGCAAGGCAACACTGACCCACACACGTCCCCTTCACTATTAAAACGTATAGCCATAAGCAAACCAGATTTACTGTGCACCACTTATACGCAGTATTTCCTTGCGTTCAAATTTCTAATTGTAAGGTGAACTGGAAATTTTAAAAAATCTGAAAATTTGGATTGAAGATTGACCTTAGAATTTGAACTGACCAAAGGGGTGCAGGATGCCGTGTTGACTACGATGCAGTGGAGAAAACGGGGCAGTCCCATGGATTTGCCATCCCACGAAAAGAACAT
Organism: Pinus taeda; assembly: GCA_000404065.3. Lineage (NCBI taxonomy): Eukaryota > Viridiplantae > Streptophyta > Pinopsida > Pinales > Pinaceae > Pinus > Pinus taeda. Next base: position 17,538 of record APFE031499604.1, read on the forward strand.
CCGAGAAAATAAGAAGCACGCGTTTCGTTTGTCCATCACGTGGTTGGTTTTTCAAAACAAGAAGTTTGTGTGAAAGGCTTTAATGTTTTTTTACTGATACTTGTTCGGCATAAATAGCGGCTGTATACAATTTAGATCTTATAATTTAGGACTAGTATAAGGAAAGTTGATACAATCACAAGCGTGATTCTCGTCTATCTGTGTAGCCAATTTTCACGAGTGATTCTCATCTATTGTACAGCCAGTGGCAGAGACAAATTAGGAACTTGAATTACGAAGAACCAACTTGGAGATAGTTGCTCCCAATTGTCAACACTCCTCCTCAAGTTGGTAAGTAGATGTCGCCCATGCCAAGTTTGTTGAGACAACCATTAAATGCTTGGTTTGACACTGCTTCGGTCAACGCATCAATAAGCTAGTCTTGAGATCGAACATGAGGAACTTCAATCAACTTTGCTTCTAGTTTCTCCTTGATAAAATGCCTATCAACCTCAACATGCTTAGTTCGATCATGTTGAACTAGATTATGAGCAATATCACATGTTGCCTTGTTATCACAATATAACTTCATAGGACCGATTTGCTTCATATGTAAATCTTGCAACAGATTTCTGATCCACAACAATTCACATATTGCCTTATCCATTCCTCTGTATTCGGCCTCAGCACTGGATCTAGCAAAAAACTCTTGTTTTTTACTTCGCCAAGTAACCAGATGTCCTCCTACAAAAGTGAAGTAGCCCGACGTAGAACGTCTATCCTCAATTGACCCAGCCCAATCAACATCTGTATAACCTTTACATCCAAGCTATCACCTTTTGTGAATAAAATTCCCTTTCCTGGAGATGACTTCAAATAGCATAAGATCCAGATGATAACGTTCATATGTTCTTCACTTGGGGAGTGCATGAATTGACTGACAACACTTAGTGCATAAGCTAAATCCGACCGAGTATGTGCAAGATACATTAATCTTCCAACCAATCTCTGATAGCGCTCCTTGTTAGCAGGAATTTGGTTTGGGTGCACACCTAGCTTCAAATTTTCTTCCATAGGGGTACTCGTTGGACTACATCATGTCATCCCAGTTTCCTTCAATAAGTCTAAGACATATTTCCGTTGTGATAGAAAAATACCTTTCTTTGATCTTGACACTTCAATTCCCCAAGATCCTTCATTTCAAACTCACGGGCAAGCAGTGCTTTCCTTTCTTCAAGATCATCTCCAGTGACTATCATATCATCAACGTACACAATGAGGGCTGTGATTCGTTCTCCATTATGTTTCAAGAAGAGAGTGTGATCTGAGTTACTTTGCTTGTAACCAATAGACCTTATAAAGCTAGTGAACCTTCCAAACCACGCTCTAGGAGACTGCTTCAAGCCATATAGAGATTTTTTCAATCTACAAACTTGTTTATTGCCTTTAGTCTGTAGCTTACAGCCAGCGGGCAACTCCATATATACTTCTTCTTGGAGTTCTCCATGCAGAAATGCATTCTTTACATTGAATTGATGCAAAGGCCAGTCAAAATTCATCGCAAGAGATAGTAAAATACGGATTGTATTAATTTTGGCCACTGTTGCGAATGTCTCCATATAATCAATTCCATATGTTTGAGTATATCCCTTGGCGACAAGTCTTGCTTTGAACCGTTCTATGATTCCATCAGCGTTGTATTTAATGGAGAATACCCACGTACATCCAACAGGTATCTTCCCTTCAGGCAAGTCAACAACTTCCCACGTTGAATTCTTTTGAAGAGACTTCATTTCTTCATTCATCGCCTCCCTCAATCTAGGATCTTTCAAAGCTTCCTGCACACTGTTAGGAATAGCTACAACAGATAATTGATTCACAAATGCCTTACTCTCATTTGACAGTCTATGGTAGGATACATAATTGCTTATGGGATACTTCCATTTGGAGTTGAGAACAGGTTCATAGTTAACTTTGGGTTTCCCTCTTGTGACTTGATCTGGTAACTTTTTAAAGTGAGGTTTAGATTAAGAGTTTACCTAAGACTCAAGCATGGAATTGGCTGGAGAAGACAATTGGTTTGGTGGTACATCGTGAGAGGAGGAAGACGCAGACGACACTTCCACTTCCATTTGATCCGGAACCTCATTCTCCAAAACTTGCTGCCCATCTGGACAATCACCTCTATGAGTTACAGCGTCACCATCACTTGGACATTCATCACTAGTTTCCAATGGTCACATTCACCCCTAGTGTCCAAATTATCTCCACTTATAAGATCAAAGTCCAAAGAACGATGCAAAGTTTCCATTTCATCTCTATTCTCCCCCTAAAGTGGAGACGCAGAGGCAAAATAATACATATCATCGTCATGAAAGACCACATCAAGTGTAACATAAATTTTACGAGAAGGTGGGTGATAACACCGATAACCTTTTTGATGCAAGGCATAGCCAACAAAGACACAACGAAGGGCACGGGGTTCCAACTTATTTCTCAAGGGTTTGTGAAGGTGCACAAAGGCTACACACCCAAAAACTTTAGGGGATAGATTTAGTATGGTAGGGGCACTCATAGTATTATGGAGAACATCAAAGGGGGTCTGAAATTGTAGTGAACTAGAGGGTACACGGTTAATGAGATAAGTTGCAGCTGTAATGGCTTCTCCCCAATAACTAATAGGCATATGAGCTCCAAACAAGGAAGCACGAACAACTTCAAGAAGGCGACGATTTTTCTGTGCTGCTACCCTGTTTTGTTGAGGGGAGTAAGGGCAAGTCGTCTGATGAACAATGCCATGTAAATCCAGGTATTGTTTCAAGTTTTGATTAACAAACTCTCCACCATTATCAGTATGAAGAACCTAAATATTTGATTTATATTGGGTGGCTATTATTTTGTGAAATTGCTAAAACAGGGAACTAACTTCATTCTTTGATTTCATTAAACAAACCCAAGTCATGCAAGTATGATCATCAATAAAAGAAACAAACCAACGTGCTCCACTCAAAGAAGAAGTTTTTGCAGATCCCCAAACATCAGAGTGAATAACCATAAAAGGTGCATGACTTTTATGCATACTAATGGGAAATGGGACATAATGACTTTTAGCCAGTTCACAAATGTCACACATAAAATCCAAAACATTTAATTGAGAAAAGAGCTTTGGAAACAATTTCTGTAAATATCCAAAAGATACATGACCTAAACGCCTGTGCCATAACCAGACTTCTGAATTTTGATGTATGTCAGACTTATTAGCTGAGAAAACTTGAGCCAACTGATTGGAGCTTGCCGGCAGTAGATCAATATAGTAGAGCTTTCCTCTCCTAGTACCATAACCAATTGCCTTTCGAGTCCGAATGTCCTTAAAAACACAAAGGTTAGGCCAAATATCACAATACAGTTCAAAATAAGGGTTATTTGAGAAACAGACAATAAGTTATGATTAAGAGAAGGAACAACTAGAACAGACTCCAAATTCAAATTTTGGGTAAGAGAAAATGAAACTTCTCCAACCACGGGAGAGGGAGTACCATTAACTGTGGACACCATATGGTGGTCTGAGGATTTCATGGGCTGAATACGTTTATTGTCAAAGGTCATGTGATCTGTGGCACCTGAATCAATTATCCATTCAATATGGCTAACAGGGACAGAGGTATGAAGAGACTTACCAACATTCCAAGAAGTAGCAATGAAAGAAGAGGCTTCCTCATTAGTACTAGTGTTGGTGGAGGGCTCAGTGACAACAACAGAAGCATGATGATTTGACTTTGAATTTTGCTTGCGAGGTGCCTTGGCAGGATCCCACCATTCTGGATATCCAATTAATTCATAGCAACATGACTTTGTATGCCCGGTTTCTCCAACGTGAGTACATACACGCTCTGATTTTGCAGCCCCTATTTCATAACTACGATTTTGTGATGCAGATGAACGATTTTGGTCAGTTGTGTGATTCGGCGGACCAGAAGTGCGATCTAGTTTCGAATGTGTTTGCAATTGGTAAGGCTTGCCTCGACGAGCCACCATAGCAGCGGATTCAGAGTGTTCAGGTTCACCATGAAGTGCAGCTTAGCGAATGGCATCACGGTGAACATATGCATAAGTTGTTTCAAGATCGAGTGCAGGATCCTTTCTAAGAATCTCACCTCGAATTTCTTTGAAGTTTGCATCTAGTCCATTCAAGAAAATATGCACTCGCAGTCTCTCAATTGATTTTTTAGAGGTGACAACATCTTCAGGATCCTTCATGGCAATCCTATCACGATGATCTAGTTCTTGGAATATTTCTACTATATCACCATAATAGGTGGAAAGAGAACGACCAACCTGTTTGGTGGAGAATGCCCGTTGATTCACTGCAAAGAGTTGTGATTCATCTGACCCATCATAGAAAGCTTTAGCAAGCGCAATCCATATTTCACGTGTAGTAGACAGTCTAAGATAGCGCTTCATAATCTCCGGTGACATAGAAGTCAACAACCATCCTTTGACCTTTTGATTTTCAGCATACCACTTTGCATAGGCAGTATCAGTAACCTGCGGAATAGGTGTTTTACCCGTGAGGTATTCAAGCTTCTCACGCCCTACGATCTGCATTTCCATGATTTGGGACCATACATCATAATTAACTTTGATAAGGATGATATTGGTGGTGAAACTGGGGTTTTCTGATTGAACATGAATGACTGGTACAAAAGATGATTCAGGTTGATCCTTAGTCATGATGCGAGGGGTATATGAGAATTCAGGCACAGAGGTGAAGAACCCTGCTCTGATACCACATCAAAAACAAGAAGTTTGTGTGAAAGGCTTCAATGTTTTTTTACTGATACTTGTTCGGCATAAATAGTCGTTGTATACAATTTAGATCCTATAGTTTAGGACTAGTATAAGGAAAGCTGATACAATCACAAGAGTCCTTCTCGTCTATCTGTACAGTCAGTTTTTAGGAGTGATTCTCGTCTATCTTTACAGCCAGTGGCCGAGACAAATTAGGAACTTGAATTATGGAGAACCAACTTGGAGATAATTGCTCCCAATTGTCAACATTCTCAATTTTTGTTTTATGAGGTGGAAAAAGGTTGTGGATTTTTATGGTTAAGTGAAGGAATTTTTTTTTAGCTTTTTATGGTTAAGGAAAGAGGAGAACAAAGATATCTCTTTATTACTTTATGGCCAAAATATCTTGCTGAATGGAACCTCAAGAATATATATATTATTTTGGAAGGCTTTCTTAACCAAGGGGTTTTGTGGAGGGTAATTTATAATAATAATTTTAGACTTCGTTATTATATATAAATTGTTAATTTTTGTAATTATATTAAATATTTGGTGTAACTATATTAATTTAAATGACTGATAAGGACGTACTTATAAATATTAATTTTATGAAAAATATTAAAATATTTATTTCATAATATCATTTTTATATGAAAAAAATTAAAAAAATAATTAATATCTTTATTTTTATATTTTAATTATTAGTTTTATGTTTATATTATTAAATTATTATTTAATAAAAAATAATATATATAAGTTAAATATATATTCTTTTAAAGAATATGTAATAATATTTTTTAAAAATGGAATTTAAATTTCATTTTACGTCTGAACTTTTTAAATTTGTAAATAGATTAGGTTATAATATTATGAGTTTTTTCAATTATCACGGTGGTTTATTAATATGGAATTGGAATATGCTTTTTTTTAATTGATTAATTCAAGATAATGGAATTAAAAAACACCATAAATTATTTGGAGAAAAAGCTTATTTTTATCTGCAAATATTATTATGAAATAATTAGATCTGGTATTATCCATCTAATAAATTATAATAATTAAATTAAATTTATGACAAATTTTAGTAAAATTTAAAATTTATGAAGATATCAATAAATGAAAAGATTATTATAAATAGAATAAACTTAAATAGGAAATAAATAGATTAAAAGTTAAATGAAATTGGTAGATAAAAGTATCCGTTCACGTTTAGAGTCCTGATTAAAATTTGAGTTCATCAAAGGGGTGCAGGATGATGCCGTTTTGACTACGATGCAGTGGAGAAGACGTAGCAGACGCCATGGATTTGCCATCGGAAGCTGCCCGCGAAAAGTACACATCATGATGCCTTTTTGACTAGGATGCAGTGGAGAAGACGTAACAGACGCCATGGATTTGCCATCGGAAGCTGCCCGCGAAAAGTACACACCAGAAGAGAAGACGCACACGGCGATACCCCTTTCGTTTGTCCATCTCATGGATTTCTGTATTTTCATTTTCTGATGTGGAAAATTTGTTGTGGGTATTATAATTAGGGGCTGGCCAATGAGATATTGACCTGAGTAAGCGATTCATGCTTGCACTTGGATAGCAGCAATCCTGTTTGAGCTGGGTGAGCAGCGGCCATTTGTTGAGACTAGGCAGGTACGGGATTGTGTTTGAAACGACGGGAGAGCACTGATTAGGCCATGACAATTTTTGGGTGTTTGGGCCTTCTGGGGGTCATGCTAGTGATTTTCCAACTGATATGCCTCATTTCGTCCCAGACCATTTCTCCAGGAAATGATGTAGAGTGTCTTCAGACTACTTTCAAGGAATTGAAGGACCCTCTGGGGAGCCTCGACACCTGGAACTTCGACAACACTACCGAGGGGTTTATTTGCAATTTTCTGGGAATTACTTGTTGGCACAATGATGATAACAAAGTGCTGTCAATTCAGCTTCAAGATATGGGGCTTCAAGGTGAGTTTCCATCTGGAGTACAGAACTGCAAGAGTATGACGAGCTTGTCTCTCTCTCAAAACAGTCTTACGGGTACCATTCCCAAGGAGCTCTGCCAATGGCTTCCTTTTCTGGTAACCATTGATCTCTCCCAGAACAAGTTTACGGGACCTATTCCTGCTGAGCTTCATAATTGCACATACCTCAATATCCTCCACCTGAATGGAAATCAACTTACAGGGGAAATTCGCTCGCAATTGACACGGCTCGACCGTCTCATGGACTTCAATGTATCAAACAACAAGCTTACTGGCAATATACCTTCATTCACTCACAACTTTTCTGCCTCTAATTTTCAGGGTAACCCTGGGCTATGTGGGCCTCCCCTTTCGAAAGCATGTGAACGACTAAATCCGACGGCTGTCGCGGCTTTTCTCCTCTTCGGCATTGTGTTAATTGTCTGGATTTTGCTTGGTCTTCGGTGGATGATTTCTAAAGCAAAATGCAGAAGATCTGTCAAAATCCCACCGCCAAGTACCAATGAGCCCAACGATTGGCAGAAATATGTCCGAGCTCGGAGATCTGTTAAAGTTTGCTCGTTCGAGATGCCCATCAGGAAGATGAGATTGGGTGATCTTGTGGCGGTCACTGGCAACTTCAGCGAAGACAATATCGTTTTGCAGGGAAGGACAGGTATAATCTACAAAGGCAAACTGCCAGATCAATCTTTGCTGGCAGTAAAAAGACTCCGGCCATGTTCAGTACAGACAGAAAAAGATTTCAAGTGCGAGATGAAGGCATTGGCCCACCTGAGGCACCGAAATCTTGTTCCTCTTCTGGGCTACTGCATTGCAGACGAAGAGAAGCTGTTGGTCTACAGATACATGGCCAAGGGAACACTCCTCAACTGCCTCCATGGCGTTCGAGGCGAACAGCATACGCTCGACTTGGAGACGAGACTGAAGATCTGTATAGGCACGGCAAGAGGATTGGCATGGCTTCACCACAGCTGCAATCCGCACGTCGTGCATCGCAATATAAGCAGTGGAGTCATCTTTCTGGATGAAAAGTACGAAGCGCACATAAGTGGATTTGGATTGGCCAGACTTTTGAATGCGGAGGACACTTGTGTTCCCATTTCTTCGTCTGGAGAGGATGATCAGCTTGTGGAGGAGTTTGGGTACGATGCTCCAGAAGTGTGGAGGAACTCCTCTGTTGCGACATTAAAAGGCGATGTGTACAGTTTTGGGATACTCGTGTTAGAGATAGTGACAGGTTTAAGGCCTTGTGACACGGTAATGGATGAAGAAAGTAGAAGGGAAATGACTTTCCTTGAATGGATACATGGTCGTTTTGCGCGTGAGGGCGATTGTGTAGAGCAGGCGATACAAAACTATTGTGCGAATGAGATCACTGTATCATCAGATGAATGGATACGCCGCCTTTTTGCAGACGAGGGCATCCGTTGCGTTGAGCCCAGAACAGAAAGCTGTGATGGCAATCATCAGATGGGTGTATCATCAGATGAATGGACACGCCGTCTTTATGCAGCAGATGAGGGCATCGGTTGTGTAGCGCCCGCAACACAAAGCTGCCACGCCAATCAGATCGTTGTGTTGGCTGAGGAAGAGAGTTCAGTAGTTGCAGAGGTGATGCGGGTGGCGTTTCGATGTGTGAATTATAATCCGGATGGAAGGCCGTCCATGTATGAAGTGTACAAGTGGCTCACCAAGATTGGAGAGAGGTATGGTTCTGTTTCAGGCGACGACTCTGATTGATGAAGCTGCTGGGAAAATAATCGTCCTTCAAGTAGTAATGTTTAACCAGTTGCAGTGGATTGTTCGTTTACAGGTAGTAATGTTTAACCAGTTTCATTGGATTGTTGGTTTACAAGTAGGATAGGAGGGAATATTTGACTGATAAAAATAAACCTTCGTTAATGTTTTATTGGTAATTTTTTACTTTTATTTTTTTATACAATGTAATTATAAACACTAAAGTTTATAGAATTTTAGAATAAAGTTTAGTATTAATGTTTTATTCGTAATTTTAGTTTTATTTTTTATACCATCTAATTATAAAATAAAGTTTCTAAACATTTAGAATCATTGACCCATACCATTTATAGTTTATAGCAATTTATAGTTTATAATATTTAAGCGTAGAAAAATAAATATTTATTTTTAATATTATTGTAAAAAAAATTTTTTAACTGTTTATTATAAATTTGAAAGTTTTATTGTAGCATTCAAACCATTAGTAATTACTTTTATTTTCCTATTAATTTTAAAATATTTGTGAATAACTTTATTAAATTTAATAAAAAAACCAATCAATATAAAATTAAACAATATTTATATAAAAAATAAATAATAACAAAATACAAATATATACACTTACCATAAATTACTCAACAACAAACTAAAAAAATAATATGAGTTACTCAACAAGAATAACAAGAATAACTTTGCATAATTACATCAAATATGGAAAGTCTTCAAACCATTCATGTTCATCTCCAAATAGGTCTCATGTCATACATATGCTTTTAAGGGTATGATTTACAAAATAGTACAAATAAATTGATTCATTTCACCCAAACATCTAGCAGTATCCACAATATATGATTCCCTAATGCTAAATTTTTTCACATAAACATTTCAACTATTTTTTTCTTGGACAATCTATATCATTCACTTCTTCATAATAATGTTGAGAAGTGAAAAAATTAGCCACATTAAATACATGCAAATCTATGAATCTCATATCTAAAGATTTAATCACCTTTACAATAGAACATTTTCCCAAAAGAATACAATGATATAGTAGCCTTGAATATTTTCATATTTGGAAAGCTTTCGAACCTCAATGGATGTAAATGTACCATACTTGTCCTATCTACAAATTCAAGGGTTCCTCTTTATGCATTAACTAAAAAAGAAGACATATGCACTGCATCTACACCAAAAATTCTTTCCAAACATAGTTTACGAAGCATGCTAATAGAAACATATAAAGTAGTGTCAATATATGTAATATCAACATGGTCCTCTTTGAACTTTTGATTCAACTTAGTTAATTCAATGAGCATGTTTGCAAGTATATGGATGCAAATTTGCACTTGAAATATTGTTGCCAACTCATACACTTTTTTCTCCCCTAACTCCCAATCCTAACAAATAATGCATGAGTTTAACAAGCCTTTCCATGACCTTTCCTTTAGAGAACCGCTTAATTTGATGAATTTGTAAGACCACTAACTTAGTGATTTGAAATGTGTACATTAGCTCTCTCAATTTTCCATGTGCTTTAGTTGATTTTCCAACCCATGAATAAACTTTGTTTCAAATTTGTTAATATATTACAACTCTGGAAAATGAGATGAAGCATCATTGATTGTTAATGCTTCCCTGTGAGCTATGCAGTGGATAACAATAAATGAGGAGCATACGAATCTTAGGAGATAAACCTTCATGAATACCCCTCATGGAAGATGCACCATCTAAACCAAAACCAACAAAATTCATCAAATATAAATCCATTTATGCTAAAAGAGTTCTCACTAAATCATACATACATTGAGCTATTCCATCCTTTATTTGAAGTAAACATATAAACGTTGTTAAACAATGACCACTTCCTTGATTCATCAAATATGTAATATAAACAATCAGTTGGTGTTCCATAATTTTATCAGTGCTTTCATCAACTGAAATTGAGTAAAATGACCTATGTAAAATCTTCTCTTTTAGATTGTTCCAATACACCTCTTTAACAACTTGAAGGAAATATTTTCTTGGTGTGGTATTTGTGTATGTAGAAAATTCATCTATTAGAAGCACACATGGAGTGTATTTATACCAATTCAAGTCACATATTGACTTATACATTTCTAAAGATAAATCATGTATAGCAACAAAATACATGTTTTCAATCATTGATATAATTTTCTCCTTCCCAACATTTACCATTAGTTCTACATGTTTATTGATTCGAATATTGCTTCAATCGCTTTTTCCCTCCAAAAGTTGTAAAACAAAAATTGAGCTTTTGATTTTGCATGGCCACTTATACCACTAACTTGAAGAGTGGTAGTTCCCTCTTTTGAAAATGGAGTCTCACTTTTAAATTTAACACGTCAAGAACATTTTATCCTTTCATTACCATTAAATGTTTTAAAACATAAGCCATGGAAACCTTGTATTCCATTTAGATTTGAATATTATTTTGTGTTTCTTTGATGGGTTTTCTATTTCAACAAGCTCTGCACTATTTGATTCATCATATTCATGTAGATGAGCATAAACTTCATTTTGAATATTACATGGTTGATTAGAATGTTGTGTAAGATTCAACAATTGACAATTTCATTTTATCCTTCTTAGGACAACCAATAGGAGACATTTTTCAATATTTACACTATTAAATAAATAAAAACAATAGAATAAGTAAATACATAAATTAAAAATCCCTTAGCAAGATTGAGATAGAAAAAAATTAACCTTAGCAAGATGCCATAAGATTTGACTATAGATTTCTTGATAGGTTATTCATTGATTTGTTGAATTATGTTTAGTAACATTCAAGGAAACTTGTAGATTTATGATAGAGAACAAACACTTCATGAAAAATGGTACTTGGACAAGAAATTTGTATGGATTTAAGCAATGAAGCAAAATAAACAAGAGTTTGAATGAGAGAATTATAGTTATGGAGTCCAATACCCTCGATATAAGATATATATTCTTTTCATAGTCGGTAGATTCATATAATTATGACAATAAAAATTTGCACCATTAATAATGTAAAAAACAAATCGACCACCCATGTCTGGAATGGAAGGATGGCAAGCAGTTGCATTCAGGGTATCGAGTCACAATGTTTATTTCCTGGGGTGTGGACTCTATGGTGCCTAAGATAAATTGTGTAACCATGAAGGCTGCCATTACTTCAAGGAGTGTTGCATTAAAGAATCCATAGAATGAAAAACCAAATATTGATGAAGACATGAGGAGGATAATGAAAAATACCTTATAGTCTAGCGTCGAACGATTACTTTCCTTCTGTGGATGATGGGTTGCAATTCAAATGAAAATGGAAAGAAGGGATGTAGGGAAAGAGCACTCAAGGATAATCACGGAGGAGCGAGAGCACGTGCATAGTTGTTGAATGGTTATTCAATGTGATATGTTGCCCTATGCTAGGTGTAATAGTATCATGATTGTTTCATGTCTTATTGTTGCAAGTTGCATCATGTTGGCGTAAGTTGGGGGCCTCAGGGAAACGTCCACAAATCATGACATAACTATTAAATTGTATAAGGTCATTTGGACTTTCACTGGTCTCTTCTGCGAAATTATCACTAGTCAGAGTGATTTATGCACTAGTACAGACTTGAAATTATCAATAAACTTAAAAAGGTATTGACAGGTTATTAAAAATATTTCCCTTCTTTTGAAATATAAAAAATTAATCTAACCTTTGTAAATTGACGAGTGATTTTGATATTTCAAAGTGTAATTTTTTTTAAACCCTTCTAGGAAGGGCCAGGAACCTAAGGAAGTGCTAGGAAGGGTTCAAATTTGAATGCTGCTGGAGAGGGAATATTGGTGCAATAAAAAATGAATATCTAATCCACATATATAATCTAAACTTATAACCTTTTTTTGCATATCTTTATCAAAATATAACCATAAATCTATCTTAACTCTAGATCTATCAAGCATCAAAAGGGATCAAATCTCTCAAAATGCAAACATTTTTCTTTCTAATCGATTTAGTGCATTGTTTTTTCTTTCTATGGTTATAAAACTAGCTTAGTCATATAAATTAAATTATCGGTAAATTCTAATAAACATCTATCTGAGATAAGTAACAAAAGATTACTTCATGATATATATTAAAAAAAATTAAATTAAATTATAATTTGTTTTTAAATTATTAGTGGTAATATAAAAAGAATTAATATATAACATATATACATTTAAAGAAACATATAACAAGATTCTTTTGTTACAATACAGTGGTCCAATATCATACAACTTGAGTGAGCCTAATGGTTAAGAGCATTTGTTTCCTCCTACCGGGTTATACATTCAAAACTAGAGGGTTGTTGAGTATGTGTATGCCTTTGTAGAAGTTGTGACCTTAGAATTGGATAATAATAATAATAATATGACACTAATTAATATGATATTTATCAAAGAGATTTAGAACAATGGGTGAAGGAGCGCGCTGTTAAGGCGCTCCATATGCAAAGGTCACCGGTTCTAGTCTCGCCGATGCCAAAAAATCCAGCATGGTTTCCGCTGGTGCGGCTCAGGCTGGGTGCGATCCCCGGGTGACTTTGACGGCTTAGATGCCCCTGAGTCGTGGCCTCTCAGCCACAGGGTAAGAGTGATTTTCAGGATTCACCCACTTATCAACAAAAAAAAATTTAATATGATATTTGATTTAATTAATTAATTTAATTAAGTGGAAAAATGAGGAATAAGATAAATACTTCTAAGAATATTTTTAGAATATTATGTGAAATTTGAATGTTTGGGGTTGGTAGAGGGTTATTAGTACCAAGTTAAATTTACCTAACATAGGATTTGGATGTTGAGTTAGTTCCCAACAACACTTATGGCATATGGCATTTTAATTGTGATTTACAACATTTAACCATTTAAACTAATTCATCAATTTTTTAAAAATTATTTGTATAAATTATATAAAGATGATAAAGCATGCACATTGATGTAATTGTATATTTACTAGCCTAGAGTTACCATCCAACTAATAATTCTTGATAATTAAATTAAAATCCCAAAAGCTTTATTCCATGTGGGTTGCTCGAGGGTTATTCGTACCAAGTTAAATTTACCTAACATAGGATTTGGATGTTGAGTTAGTTCCCAACAACATTTATGACATTTTAATTGTGATTTACAACATTTAACCTTATAAACTAATTCATCAATTTTTATTTTTTTTTGTTTTTAGTATAAGTTATATAAAGATGATAAAGTGTGCACATTGATGTAATTGTATATTTACTATCCTAGATCCATCTTAACTCAGGATGTATCAAGCATTGAGAGGCTTGCAAATCTCTCGAGTTGCAAGCCTGTTTTTTTAGTCCAAAACTTGAGGAAAGGTTTGCACCTTGAGAGATTTGATCCCTGTGAGAGTTAAGATGGATCTAGGTTGGTTTATTTTCATATTTAAATATATGATATGGAAAAAAATACTATAGTATTTTTTAAAGATTACCCACCAAAATACAAAACAACAGTTACATAAATTCTAATCCGAATCAATAAAAAACCATATAAATTCAATTTTATATAAAATTCAAAATAAGAAAATGGAGCTAACATAGGTTTTGCCAAATGGAGCTTCATCTAATGTTATTTTTAATTTTAATTATCCAGCTAAAATGGATCCCATTTTAATTTTTAATCTTAATTATTGAGCCCACATTTATAATTAGTAATTAGTAATTATTAATTGTTGATTTAATGATACATAACATTATATTACATTACAACCTCTCTTCCATATTAGAGCGTTTCTCTACTTAATGATGGAGTTTGCCTCCCAAATTTAATTATTTCTTAATTAATTAATAAAAACTCCATTACTTAATGAAATAGAATAAATTTAAAATTAACTATTATGTTAGTTTGTGTTTAAAATGCAATATATACCATATATGTTATAATATAATTTATTTGAAAGATTTTTTGAAACAATTTCTAATGAGTAATTTGAGTTTCTACATGGAGGACAAACTCATGGTGTAATAGGAGTGTTCAAAATTAAGAAATTGATACTCATGTTGTTGAAACTATATTTATCAAAAGTATATGATTAGGAAAGGTTAGTTGTATTTGATGCTCATGGTAATAGATATTGGGTTTAATGTTTACCTTGTAAATTGGATAATGAGTGGTTTATGTTTTTTGTTTTTATGGTAATACTCATTATGATATTTTTCGAAGCAAGTGGATCAAAGAAAATCAAAAGTATAAATTTGGAAAAAATGTTTTGTGTTTTTATCTTATGATGGTTCAAGAAGAAATGATTTTAAATTAAGTGAAATATTTGATTTATATTTGCCACCAAGATGAGGGTTATTATAAAAAATCTTCTAATTTTTTTTAAAGGAGTGGAAGATGACTAAAACAAATATTTGCTACAACTTTTCCATTTTCAACAATTTGAATTAGGTTTAAAGTACAAGCTATAAAACTATTGGACCAATGACTATAAATGGTTAATAGGTAAAGTAGAAGAAAATCTATCTTTCATGTAATAACTAGCTATTTAGGGGTTAAATTATTTTTGGAATCTATTTTAAAATAAAATAAGTTATTTTTTGGTCCATAGGGTCTTAGAGGTGCTTTGTTAAGACACTCCTTGATGTGAAGTCACCGATTCAATTCCTTACGCCAATCGGGGTGATATATTAGACATGTTGAAGATGTAGTCCTGCCAAGCTTTATATATATATATAAAGTTTATTATGAAAAGAAAAAAGAAAAAGAGAAATTAGGCTTTGTGTTTGAGGAAAAATAAAAATTATTATAAATTCAAAATACCTTCACCCACGGGAGAAAACAAACATATATCATTTTGTCAAAGAGCATTCAAAATAATTTTTTGTATTTGAGTGAAACTAAAATTATTATAAATTCGAAATACCTTCGTCCATGGGGAAAAACATATATCATTTTGTGAAGAGCTCGGCAACCAAGGTCTTGTAGTGGCTAATTTATGATAAAGAGTTGTCAATTCTACATTCTATAATTGAAGAGTGGATTAAAAGTTCATCAAAAACATTTACCATTTATTTATAACGTGAAAAAATTATTGTTTCAATATTTTGGTTACTGAAATATAGAAAACTATATATAGAAAAAATATTATGTTGTGGATATATTTTCATGGGATCTTGGGCAGAAATTTAACAACCATACATAAATATATGGGCTTTTCTTGGGGTATTTCTAGCTCAAGATCAAGGCGTTAGAGATATTGTCATTTTAGGTGATTCTTTCCTAGTTATCCGATATTTGAGAATTGGCACCCATCCAAATGATAATATACTAAGTATTTTATATCATCGAATTAAAAGTATCCTTCTCTCCTTCTCTAGCTCTATCGACCTCCACATCCTTAGAAATCTAAATCTTAATTTTGAGGCGGATCATCAAGCCAATAAGACTTGCCTTCAGGATGAAGGGAAAACAAAAGTCAATGGTATAAGAGGGTATGTATCGATCCTATAAGTATTCATGTCTTTCTCCCTAGTGCCCCCCTTTCCTATTTCCATCCCCTTAGAGCCATTGTGCCCCATCCCTAACTTATCCATTTTCTCTCATTGCATTACCGCCTATATCCTTATGATTGACTATGCTAATTTCCCCAACCTCCTCATGATTGTTGAGGACTCCATTTGTTAGCTCGACGGTCACAAGAACTGTTTGCTTGCTCCATGCAAGCGTTCTTACTTTAATAACTTTTGTGTGGAATAAACCCACTCTTAGACTCAATCTCATGGACAGATATAGTCACATCACTTCGGATCGATTCATGATGATTTCTCTGCCTCGAGGTACTATAAATAATAATGTTGAAATGAAAGCTCGAGTGTGACTCTCATGGTGCAAGAAAAATAAATCTGGATGTGAGAGTTTAGCCTCATTCATGACCTGCGAGTGGAGTTGGTTCATAAATATAAATTCCCTACTGTTTTTGAAGTGAGTTTCCTCTCTTTTAAGGGCGACGTCCACGAATTGGAATAATTGGAAGCTCTGCAATGAGCTTTGGGTAATTTTGTGGACATTCCTCTGTCGTGAGAAACTAGTGTGGATTCAACACCACTATAACAAGTTTTTTTGCGTATTTCCCTTCCAAGGTTGAAGGTAACCAATCCAATATTCGATATGCATTGCTCCATGAGATATTATTCCAACATTGACAAATTCTATGTTCTATGTCTTAGCTTTGTCCTCATTTTGGTTGCTCAATTAGTGGTGGCTTGCCCCTTCCCGCTATGTTTTGGTCCTATAAGTCACTTTTCCAACTCAACTTGCGTTAATTGGTCATTGTGTTGGAATCATTTGGTCACTACGTATTCCACTGGCTATCTTTGGTACTCCTCTGTCTTTCGCCTAGCTACTATAGTCTCTCTCGCCCGATCCTTGCATAATATTGTCCTTTCTATGGATTCTAACTTCTTGACTTTAGACTCCTTGACCTCTACTCTGTGTGACCACTGCAGAAAAGAGCATGAAGCCATCAATGTTGAAATATATGACTTGTAAGTTGTGATGTACCAGCAAAAAACCTCTGAGTGCAACTCTTTTGAAATAATTGTGGCTCTACAATAAATAATTTCTCGTTTGGAAGACGAAATGGATGCACTGCGGAGTGTTATCATGGATCTCAAGCTCTAGGGCATTCAATCAAACAATCCACCCATAAGGCCCTCTCGAGATATCCACCTCAATAGGCTAGCAGACCCTCCAAACTAATCACTGTTGTAATGTTTGGTTTCATATGCTTGCGTTTTTGTTCTAGGATTTTTGGATATACAATTCTCGGCAAATAAGAATACTGTGAGGATTTGGGTTTTTGTTGTAATCTAGGCAAACACAATTAGACACAAATTTATATTCCAAATATCTTTGAACAAAATAGCCATTTAATTCTCTTGAGTATTTATCATGACCCAACATAAATTTAATACAAAAATATACTCATTTGCATTGAAAAAAATTGATATTATATTTACTCTGTGTCTGTCATCCTTGTCGGCTTCTTTTCCTTTCTGCTCAATGGTTGGTAATATCTCTCTAATATAGATAATCTTCCATCTGCATCTTCCACAACTGGTTGTTTTGGCCGTTAAATTTTTCGACCCTAAACCTACCATCTTCCGCCATTGCTCCCACTTGAACTAGGAACCCTTGAAAGTTGAAATAATGTAGGCTACCACCAGAATCGAGTCTAAAATGGCTCCAGGAATTGAAAAATGGAAAGCTCATGCGAAAACGACCTCCAGGAAAAAGACAGGTGGTGTCTCATGCCAAGGGCCACCCTGCAGGAAACAAAGAGCTTATTTCCAAAGAAGCCCATTTGATGGGAGATGGAGCGAAAAAAACTGGTTGGTCGCCATGACAGTGCTCCCTCTCGCTGGTTGGCCGCTCCTACAAGCTCTTACCCATGTGCCCGAAATCTTCAAACGTTGTTGGGGTGGAATGTTTTATTGCAACACCTTATTGTTCCCCTAACTTCGACTTCGTTTCTCTAGGTTCTATATTTTCTCTCTGCGGTCGTCCTTCTCTACAACTCATGAAGAATTTTTCTAATTAACAAATTTTGCAAAATATAGGAAGGAACATTTGGATTATTCGACTTTAGTTTCCTTGTAACAAAAATATCAAAGAGTCGGCCTTTATTTGCTAGAATTGGGAAAAGAACCCTCGAATATATGATCCGTATTCATATATATTATGCTCTTCTGTAATATAAGATACACAGGAGGCGAAGTCCCGTATTGGTCTCAGTTTGTCTCTTCCAGAAATGTAATTTCTTTTTATAGGAACATAGCCCAAAGCGACACTCATAGTCAAGACTTATATCCCTACTGAGAACTAATATTTCTTTATTATGTTTTTTGTGAATACAATGTTACAATTTCCTTGAAAAAATCCTTCATACAGAAATTACATTTGCAATGTGATGTATCTTGTTTTTCTCTATAGTTCAGTTCACACCCTAAGTGCTCATCTATGTTTCTTTTCGAATGCATTTCCTTCGGAGTTTCTTTTGTTATGATTATGTTTATTTACCCTCATGAAGGGATTACATATTTGTTGCATACTATTTCACAATGAGGGTTTTATACTATTTATTCTCAATAACTCGTACAATAGTAATGTTTTGTCCTTTTTTTTTACAGTCGCTAAAAGAGGATAGAAAAATTTCTACCGTGTAGAACCAGAAACCCTCACATGCATGTAGAACCTCCACATCATAGTAATTGCAAATTTCAAGGGAACTACATACAAAAATCTAGAGATTAATAAAATTATGACGAAACGAGAGAAATGATGGAAATTCTTAAAAGAATGACGAATATACCTTAAAATTTTGGACCGCACGATGGCCGAGAGGCAATATAGAAAACACAGATTGCCACAGAAGAATGAGGCATCGATTGGAAACTGCCAAGAAAAGTACACCTGAGAAAATAAGACCCACATGTTTCGTTTGTCCATACCGTGTGGGTTTTTATGGTTAAGAGTGAGATGTAAAAAAAATCAATTTATCTTTTTTATGTTTTTTTGGTTAAGGAAAAAGGAAAATATGGGTATTCTTTATTAAATCATAAGTCGTTGTAAAGTTAAACTAGCATTTGCACCAGAGGTTGCAAAGGAAATGTTGTAAGGCATAAATTGAAGAATACAAATACAATAAAAGAATACTTTGATAAAGAATAAAAATATATTGAACGCTCAAATCAATAACCCATTAACTGGAACCACTTAGTAGACATATCTATCAACATTAGGATTATACACAATGACCAAGAAATTTCCCATATACAAACAACACCTTCCACAACAACCTTTTGTCACATCCACTGCACCTCTTATTGCAAATTCAGGGAAGGGTGTTGCTCAAATTTCCCTATTAGGATTATTGACAAGAGAGAATGTTCAATGGTGGCAGACATTGTGAGTTCTAAATATGTGCACAAGCCACTTGGCTGTCCATTTGTTCAAACCATATTCTTGGTTTCTGATTTGATTTGGTCAATCCTTTATTGTATCGGCATCGTCTCAGAGCTTTTCTCATGAGTATATTCATCAACAAGATCTTATTTACCTTCTACAAATATCAGGTGCAAAAGTTAACTTACTTGAAGTGAGACCACGATCATATGAAGTGATTGAATATCTGGTACTCTAGAGCAAACCCATTCAACTCAGGGTCTGCTTCATGCATTTATTCTAAATAACCAATGATCGAGTGGTTCATATTCTGGATAAGTAGGTGGTGATGGCCAAGTCAGTTCAACAAAGGAATCGAGTCTTTTTTCTACCTGGAAAGACACCTACCTAAAAGGAATCCAGTCTTTTTTCTTTTGCAGATACGTATCACCTACATTTCGGCCTTGAGGAAGTTTCTTATTCACACAAATTTAAGGTTATTTCTGTGTGGTTAACCTGCACTATTTTGAGGGTAATTGAACGATGTTTGGAGCACAATATGTGGATTGATTTTGAATTCAACATTCTGTCTGCATGTGTGTGTCTCAAGCTCATCCTGATGTCAGCTCATTGACATTGCCAAAGCTTCGTCCCCAATGTTCTTCAGGGTAACACATATCCAACGCAAACAACATGATCTCATGTGAGTTTTTTCACTATGTGTAGTCCTTTCAACACAATCACTACTTTGGCATGCTTCTTTGTTTCTCTTCCTGTGCTCCATGCAAAATCTGCTCCTCTCCAGTCACCTGGGTCAAAAATTAAGAGGGAAAGATTGCTTTTGAAGAGCCTGCCCAATCCAATAAGTCCCATTTCTTCAACCAATCTCTCCTTTTCTCCAAATATAATGTTGATTTGTCTCTCTAACATGCCTTCTGACGACAGAAGATCAGTGGTAGGAATCTACCCAAGTATGAAGAGAAAGCAAGAAAACAAAGGGGGCCAAAAGGATCTGGAATGTATGGATAAGATTAATATCTCTTTAATTAGCTTTTAGGTTGTAGTTTCAAGTTATCCTTATTAGTGTTTGGTAAGAAAGTCTTATGCCTTCAAATCTGGAAATGATCCTTTGAGTGTTGATATTCTGCCTTTAAATATGATGTTGTTAAAGTTGTTCATTAAAATCTGTTAACCTCCTTTTAAGCAGGGTCAACACTGCCACTTGTATCTACAAGTTCATCTCACACAACAACTCTGCTAAGAAATAACTTACTAAATGCTATTTCTTCTTTTCTGCTAGAGCAAATCGATTTGAATGAGGTTTCTCTTCCTTTTACACAATTGATTTGTTTTATGGGTTTTTACTATACAACAAGATCACGTTTTTGCAACATCTTAAATAGCATCTTGCTTTTGTTTTAAATCCTCGGGAGTTCCTTTCCATGCTTTATCGTGTTTCTTTCCAATTTATTGAGGGACTAAATAATACTTGATAACACCAGGCCTCAATACCATATCCAACTCTCATCAAGTATACATCTTCATGATATTTCCAGATATCTTACAACTGCAACATTGAATTTCTTGGCAATGATATTAATATTGCCATTGTTAACTTCGAGAACAAAGCCAAATTCTTTTGCAAACAATACTTCGAATATACTAGTGCATTTGGATTTTAGGTTAACCTTCATCCCACAGCTTCCTGCAAAAGTCAACTCCAACACGAATACAACTATACCCCACCACTAATATCATGACCAGTTGAAAAAATACTTTCTTCAAACAATTTTTGGACTGAAATAATTATTCTCTTGAAATCTAAAACATTATGAAAGTTGGAGAAAATGTGACCAATCTGATAAAAATATAAGCAAGAGCATAACCACCTGGTGTTTTCCTTCAATAGGCAAGTTTTGAAATAAATTCTCCATGTAAAACTGATTTTTCTTGCATTGGAGCACATTGAAAACTTCCTTGAATCCCTCAGAAAATAGAACCATTATCAAGATTTGTTTCCTAGGCATTCTTGGGAAATTGTTGTTTCATAAATATGATGTTTACATCAAGTAGAATACAAATACCAATCATATTGTATGCCACAAGAACACCCTAAATATCGTCAATAAATTTTGAGGATGCAAGTAGTGGCATCATGCTTGAAATGTAGTCAATCACCTCTTCATTGCTATAAACATAGCCCAGACATTTCAAACTGAGAATAAAGTAGATCTTAGCATGAGGGCATCCATGGCTGCCACGACTTTACTATGATTTCTGGCTCCTAGACAATCCTAAATCATGCCTTCAAAATCCTGCATAAACTCAAGTTCATGTAGATCTTCAAACACCATGCAGTTTGCACCATTTCCTTCCCTGGAGCCTGAAGTACATATTTCATACTAAACCTATTGATTTGAATAATATTTCAGAAAAGTAATAGCTCTTTGTAGTATATTATTTGTGCATAAAGGGGTATTCTAATTTTTTTGGGATGTTGTGACCTGTATGCTTGACATTGATAACTTCATCTCGTGTGCAATCTGAGTTGCTTTGCTCATTTTGCATATATAAATGTGTTCTTTGAGCAGCTGATCTATCATTAGCTAGACGAGGATAGAGGTGTCCTTATCAATGTCACCAGGGCTATTATTAAAATGTACCTATGAAATGGAGCCAACAACACATTTGCTACTATACCTTGAACCTTAATTTTCCAATAGTTTTCTTTGGCTTACGAGCAGTTCCTTCCAGGGTAGCATCTGTAGAATCATTTCTCAACAGTTCTTCCTCTGGTTCCAATAGTATTTTCTATAGTCTATACAAGTTGCAGACATTTCAATTTACACAATTACTTAATAATATGTAGAGTGTTACCTTCATTGTGAAAGAATTTGCATTTTCCAAACTACATGACAATTAAAAGAAATCAACAAAGACAATTTTGTTAATAACCTACCCAAAGGCATTACGCAAAACAATGCACTCATTATAAGGAATTCAGTAGCTTCCATGCGACCACTGGCCCATGCCCGGAGACAAAGATGCACACAGACCTCATAGGCAATGAGGGCTTGCTAGGCTCCCTGACCACTACACTCAATAATTGCAAGCGCATTATTGTCAAAATGCATAGCAGATGAGAAAATAATTTTTCTCACTGCTTCCCATCCAGCCAAAACTGTGGACTGTAAATTTGAATATAGGGAGCATAGGGACTCCATATTTAGAAAGGATTACCTACAAGACTGAAAACTGCATCTGGATGGCATATCTGGCATGAACTTGACTTTATGCACTGCATCAAAAACAATGTATTGAAAGCTCAGTTTAAACTGTCTTTCTGAATCATGACGCGTTTTACATTCACTTGCTTTATTTCAAGTGCAATCAAACAACCATAGACTCCCAAACCCACCTAATAGAAAAATTTTGATGGAAATTATAACAGCACAATAGACCTCTATTCTCTACATCTATTTGTTTCTTTTTCACTACCTTTCAATCACCTCCAAAAACAACCCAATATATTTGGAAAAAAACCCCCTTAAATCAGCTCCAAATCTCCCTAAGAAATTCAACCCAAAAGCTCTCCAACTCAACCCATTAAATAGCTCTCCAAACCTGCCCAAGGACACCCTTAAAATAGCCCTACAAATATCTCTTCCAACCCACTTAAGGAATTGAACTAAAAAATTTTAAGAAGCCAAAAGAATGGTGTAAGTGAAACAAAGGTGGGGAGGGTTGCCTTTAAATGGTTTTTAGGGGCTAGGGTTGATTTAAAGATGGGACACTCTAGATTTTTTTTTTAAATAGATTTTGTGGGTCCTAATTCACGTTGCACAATGTCGTATATAACCAACTAGTGCATCCTTTTCTAGTTTGTGGAAACTGGTCAACCTAATTTCAACTCCAAACCAATTGGACCAACCAATTCCATTAATTTTGGGTCATAATTTCCACTATGTCAATAATGCTCTTACAGAGTAGTATATAGAGGTTGAATGAGAATGCATGATTTGGAGGATGGTGGATGTGGTGAGGATGCTATCAACTCGGAATCCAATGGTGCTTCCCCACATGTTTAACATGAAGGGTAGGCAAATTGTGGTAGACTAGTGATTGGTTTATGTAATGTAAATAAAATAATGAATGTTTAGCATCTGAGATGATGCCTTATTAATAATAAAACACATAATAAATAATATCTTAGTAAATTAGTGTACCAAAACAAACCAACTGCATCAACAATGAATGAGTGGGGTCATGCAATCTATGAGTAAAACAAACGGTTTAGCTAGCGAGCGAAATTGCAATTTGCTACATCAGGGAGAAACAATAGCCATGAGCTTGTTGACCATAAATATTGATATGTATCGGATGGAACTGGGAAGACTCTTCAAGAAATCTTGATCATTTCATTCACAAACATGAAAAATTATGCATCTTGGCTATTGTAGAAACTACAACAACTGTCATTATTTCTTTAACTACGCTTGCTGACTTTGTTGCTTGCCGCCGACTGCCATCTACCATCGTTATAAGAATAGGGTTTGTTGACGTCTTCACTAATACTCTAACAAAACTCCCCTTAATCATGACGACCTAAACTTTTAGGTGCCTATTGGTCTTAGTCTCAGCTAGGCCTTACAACAGTACATACAAAAAAAAAAAACCAAACAAACAAACAAACAAAACAAAACTTAATAAGGGGACTTTCATATTTTGCTGTTGATTTAACACAAAACAACTCTCTTCAGTGGGCATGGTATTGCAAACATTTCTATCTGCCAACACTCCACTAGATACTCTCTGTGATCTATGCCACACAAGCGTCACGATCTTCATCATTGGACACTTAGTTGCAGACACTCCTACCTACGAACACTCAACTAGATACTCTCTACGCCACGTAGGTGCCATGGTTGACACACCCTTCTTAAGTGGTCACTCAATTGCAGACATTCTTATCTGCCAACAATCCACTTGAGCTACGCCACATAGTTGTCACGGTCGACACAATCTTCATCAGCGAACACTCGGTTGCAGATGCTCCTATCTGCCAACACTCCACTAGATATACACCACACATGTGTCACAATCTTCATCATCAAACACTTAGTTACAGATACTCTTGTCTGCCAACACTCCACTGGACCTATGCCACACAGGCATAACGATCGACACAACCTTCATCAGTGGACACTCCATTGGAAACAATGCTCTCCAACAACGTCAATAATAGGGAAGACTCCACTTGCCCTTCACAACCACCGAGCCATCTTGTAGCTCTTCACACCGCAAAGCTCACATCTCTGCACATCATCGAGCTTACAATTTTGACTCCGAGCTCACATGCTCCTAGGCCCAGTCAGTGGCTCTGGCTCCACACTTTCTCAGAGATTCACTAGCCATACATGCTAGCTGCACATAGATTCCCCACTGTATTCTCCAGGCAAATTCAACCACGTTTTCTCCCACATCACATCCATTTGAGATCTTTTGACTAAATTCAAATTTTGGATTACCACGGACTTGATGTGAAGCTTGGCATGAACATAAAATTCCATTGCCAATTGCCAGAATTCCCATGGATTTTTCCGTTTCCGTGGGTGGATAACACCTGCTTTAATCTCCCTTAAAATAAACATTCACTTTCACAAAATTAGCAATATCCCTTAAAATAAACATTCACTCTCACAAAATTAGCAATATCCATTAAAATAAACATTCACTCTCACAAAATTCCTTAATGGACATTCATTTGATGTCGTCCACCTCTACCTCACCGCATCATACTGCAGCGCGATAATGCGGCTTCATGCCTCTTCCTAGCTTGGAATCCAACGCCAAAGACTCATGATTCCTTTTGAACACCAGGCACCACCAGCAATTGACTTAATGACCTGTTGCAATGTAGCTACGAGAGGTGTGTTGTCTTCACACAACAAACATGTCCAACACACTTCCTCACCACAACCGCTTCAACTCAAAACAATGACAAGGCTCAAAGCCTTTCCTCCCATACGCTCATGCAACACGAAACCTTCAACTACGTTCCCAACTGTGCTCACCACTAAACAACATTTAAACACAGATTATTGACTGCACAGATTCACTCTGGACAGTGGCAGTGTCCATAGGCAACGACAACTCCATGATGCTACTCTACGCATAGTAGGTTGAACAACACAACAACACACCAAGGTCGATCTGCCACTTTCCAAGACAGTCGCCACACAAAGTGCTCTCAGGGGGATCACAACAGTGCAACAACACAACTCACGACCTCTTCACACTGCTCAACACCATCGAGCTTACTCGATCTAGCTTCGATACGAGTTGATGGAACAAGGAAGACTCTTCAAGAGAGCTTGATCATTTCATTCACAAACATGAAAATTTATACATCCTGGCTATCGTAGAAACTACTACAACTGTCATTATTTCTTCAACTACTCTTGCCTCCGATACCAGTTGATGGAACTGGGAAGACTCTCCAAGAGAGCTTGATTATTTCATTCAAAAACATGAAAATTTATACATCCTCGTTGTCATAAAAACTACAACAATCATTCACACACATGAAATTTTATACATCCTGGCTGTTGTAGAAACTACAACAACTATCATTATTTCATCAATTACTCTTGCCTCCTATACTAGTTGATGGAAATGGGAAGACTCACCAAAAGAACTTGATCATTTCATTCACAAACATGAAAATTTATACATCCTAGCTCTCGTAGAAACTACAACAATTGTCATTATTTCTTCAACTACTCTTTCCGACTCCACCACTTGCCGCCGACTGCCATCTACCACCATTATAAAAACAAGATTTGCCAGTATCTTGATTAATACTCTATAAGTATCTTGTTTCATATCTAATATTTATTAACTAAAACTTTAATATCCCATTGAGTACACATTATTTCCAAAAACAAAAGTTATTTTAACTTCGATGTGAGAAAGGAATGATGAATATGTTATTCAATTAGGATGGTAGATAGCCTTAATCTTGTTAACGTCTTTGTGTCACTACCTAAATATCTACTTACCCCCAAGTTGTTATATTTATCTATCACTTTCATTACTACACAAATCACAAATTAGAAAGATATGCAGATTTACTATTTTAATTGTTTTAAAATATAATATATAATTGTTTTAAATTATAAAATATGTTTAAACTAAAATTATCCCACAAGTGGAAATTATTGAGAGAAATTTCCATTTCCACATTGAATAACATTGGTAGATGACTTTTTTTATCATGATAAAAGATTTTTTAATCGTGTCTAACGGGTAGATACTCCATCCATCATTAGTATCCACCTCATCCATCATTAATATCCACTTAAAATATTGAACAAAATAAAAAAATCTTCTCACAATTATATCCCAAAACTTCTCTTAATATGGACCATTGTGGAAATCCATACTTTCTCAATAGAGAGGAAATTTTCAACACAAGGTAAAATCCTTAAAAATGATAAAAGCAATCCTACTAATTCTCGAGTCTACATAAAATTGATTCCGTTGTTGGTTTATTTCTTTGTTGTTGACTCGAATACCAATGGTTTTGGTTCAAGGGAATAGGGGTATGGGGATTTTTGGTTTTTTCAACTCATGTGTAATGTCATCTGAAATTTCTTTAATATATATATATAAATATTTTCGACGCTTAATGGTAGTTTTGTTTGAAAAAATTACATCATATTTATGACTTGTGATTTAGGATGATTTTGATGAATCTGGTGGCTTTTAAGTGAATTTTCCTTATATTTTGGGCAATGAGCTTATTGATTGAATTTTTTCAATGATCTTTAAACTCTCTCAACATTGTTAATTTTTTGCTACAAGTTATTATTAGCAAGCAATTTCCCCCAGAGGTGCAAAGGCATGTGGATATAAGTGAAATTGAAAACATCATTTGTCACAAGTTATTACTATTTTCCTATAAATTGAAAACATCCTTTGCCACAAGTTATTACTAGCTAGTAATTTCCCCAAAAAGTGCAAAGACACAAGTTATCACTAGTAAACAATTTCCTAGAAAATGTAAATTTCCCCAAAACAATGCAAAGACACAAGTTATCACTGGTAAGAAATTTCCCAGAAAGTGTAAATACACGTCAATATGAGTGTTAAATTGAAAAAATGTGCTTTAGTTTAAAATAATAATTGTTAGGGCTATGTTTCTTGTAAAATTGGACAATTATTCCACTGTCTTCGAATCCATTCTCTCCCAATTTAATACATACTTTCCACCAAAAAGACTCTGAGAATGAGTGGTAAGAATACACACTCTATGGAACCCTCCGGTGTCCCACGAGCCTATTTTGATGGGGCCGCTCAACATGGATGTTGTGCCTGTGTGGTTTACATTATTCGTACAGAGTGTCAGCATATTGAAATATACTGGAACGGAGGTAATGGGATGAATAACAAAGCTGAGGTTATGGCGCTGGCAGGACTGCTCAATATCTGTGACTTTCTCAACATCCAAAATTTGCAAATTTATGGGGATTCAAAGGTGATTATTGATCATGTTCGGTCTATTCATGTCATAAAAAACCTAAATCTTTTGGGATGGCTAAACAGGATAAAATCTAAAAGGAATTACAGGAAGGATTATTCTATAGATCACATTGACAAGGGAAAAAATAGTGTGGCTAATTCGTTATGAAAAAAGGGACTTGCCACTCAATATGATGTCAAAAAGGGGACTTGCCACTCAATATGATGTCTGGATGATGAGTATAACTGTGGACAACAAAACTCACCATATTTAGGAGTTTAATACGCTGGGTACATAAACTCTCTCTTTCCTGGCCAACAATCTGGTACGTATCAAGGCCCCATTTCCTATGAATTCGCTTTTTTGGTTGGTTCTTCATCTTTTCGGTCTTGGTTATCTAAGGATACTTTATATTCAACCTACATATGGTTTTGATTTTTTTGATGTGGTTTTGTGGTTGGGGGCTCTATGTTAATGCCACCCATTATTATTTTTTGATAAGTCAAAGACCTGCAAATCTATGTGAATATCAAAATCAGGATATGTTGTACTATTATTTTCTCATAATGAATTCATAGATATACATCTTTTTTCTTGCTGAAAAATAATTGTTATATTAAATTGTATCTAAAAAATCCTTACACACGCGCCAATATGAGTGTTAAATTGAAAAAAAATGTTTAGTTTAAAATAATAATTGCTATATTAAATTATATCTACAAAATCCTTACATCCCCACAAAGACACAGACATGTCGATATGAATGTTAAATTGAAAAAAAAAATATTTTAATTTAAAATAATAATTGTTACATTAAATTGTATCTAGAAAATCCTTACATCCCCGATGTAGGAAAAAATTTGTTAATGAGTTTAGAATAATAATTGTTATATTAAATTGTATTTAAATTTTTTTAGGAAGGTGCAAATACATGTCGATATGAATGTTAAATTGGAAAAAAATATATTTTAATTTACTAGAAATTTCTCCAAAAGGTGCCAAACATTTCCGGAAAGGTGTAAAAACAAGTTGATAGGAGTGTTAAATTGAAAAAAATATACTAAGACAATAATAATTGTTATATTAAGACAATAATAGTGTTAAATTGAAAATAATAAGAGTGTTAAATTGAAAAAAATGTACTTTACTTTGAAATAATAATTGCTATATTAAAAAGAAAAATTGAAAAAATGTACTTTAATTTGAAATAATGATTACTATATCAAATTTAAAAAAAATTGAAAAAAATGTACTTTAGTATGAAATAATAATGGTTATATTAAATTGTATTTGGAAAATCCTTACATCCCCATGAAAAAAACCTGTTACATCCCCAATCAGGGAAAAAAATCTATTTTTATATCTCTCTCTGTATCCACTTCCAACTCTTTCACAATACTTCAAGCCTCAGAACAAGAAGGGGCTTCAAGTCCAAATCAATTCACCGTCTCACAAAAAATAAAGCAATAAAATATTATACAACCTACTACACTAAGTTATTTCTCCTCCTCTACATAACCATTTCCAGCAGTTATTCCACCAGCATTAGCATATTCCTCCTCTTTATCTTCATTTCCTGTGAACAAACCAAACTGCTCCATTTGTTTTTTCCCTGCAACGAAAAGGGTGACAATCCATATTCAGAATGAACGAGACATGTCTCATCCACAACCGGGAATGTGATCAGGTTGAGAAGATCTCAACATCTCTAGGTCCTTGAGCAATTGGGTGTTTTCATCAATTTCAACATTCTAAGATCTCAACATCTATAGGTCCTTGAGAAGTTGGGTGTTTTCATCAATTTCAACATTTTTCTCCATATGTCGTGTGTTTATAATGCAAGGGTAATAAACTCATTAATACTGACTTCTCTTGTTTGTTGGGCTATTGCTACTTGAAGCTTGCAAGGCAGAAATTATGATAACAAGAAAAGAGAATAAATAAAATAGAAAGGACTCAAAAATTGTTGTAATTCAAAGCGTGTAGCTTCACACTCAATTTCCATTTACCTTCCACCACAACTTCTGCTTCAACTTGAATATGAGCAAATTCTGCAGCTTTTGGTTCTACTTGAAGCCTTGATTTCTTTGATGGAAATTAAGAAATGTAAAAAATAACACCATGCCACAAGATCAATCAAAGCCTATAAACTCAAAGCTTCTAAATTTCAACCTTCTCTTAAAGGACTTTATAATTCCTCTCGTTTATGCTGCAACTTCTATCGTTCTCTCCTGTGACCCTTACACATAGAAGGCATAAATGCCAAATCAAAAGCATTCATATTAGACAAAGAGAAAATAATTTCCCCGGGATGACTCAACCTGTATAATTGAAAAACCATTGAAAATAAGTGGACCCAAACAAGTAAAAATAAAAAAATCAAATGACCATATTACAAATGTAAGGCCACACAGAGACATGAAATGTTAAAACCCACCATCTGATACCATTTTTGTGAACATATGTTGAACTGTACCTTCTTGACATCGATCTACAATATTAACGGGAGTAGGCTTTGAATTATCAATCTATTTATCTAATTCACTCACAACCACTACAAAGTTAATACTCGAACTAAATAAAAACAACATAAGAATGCAGCTAGAAAATCTCTTTTGTATCATGATAAGAGTAAAGCACATAAGTAAATCTCCTGTATCATGATAAGAGTAAAGCACATAAGTATGGTAAGAATCTAATGATGAGACACACTTTTTGCATTATTTTTTCCAGGCTTGGGTTGGTTCTCTGATGGTAGACAACAACTAAGCACATTAAGCACATTTTCTCCTGTGGTATTGTTAGAAAACAATGTAGAAAAACATTTTCAGCTTTTTAGAATTTTTTTGACAGTAATCCATAAACTTTTCAACATGCATGCATGCAAAAGGAAAACAAAAGGAAACCCAACAAGAAAATATCAATTTGCCATTCAGGAAAATAGGTGCATTAGTATTCTTGAATAACTAATATTTCAAAGCTCATTGAACCCTACCTTCTAGTCTACATCTAGAGAGGCTGCCTTGCCAAGAAGACTAAGAAAATAAATAACAACAAATTTGATATAGGTACAATCAATGAGACCTTTTTGTAAATATAGTGAGGAGCTATTATTGTCTAGCCATGACTTATTTGCAAGTTGAACACCAACATCTGGAATCAAAGGGACAACTCTTCATTTAACGCCTATATAGAAACAAATCCAAAATACTATACCCACCTCAGCTTCAGCTTCACGAGGTTTAACCTTTAGCTGATTTTTTTTCTTCACTTTAGTTCTTTTCATTGAGACAATAATTTACAATTGTCGCAATTCAAACAAGGTTTCGTTGTCAGAAGCATCAATATCAACCTCAATTTCATAGTCATTTTGACTCAGACCAGAACTATGTTTCCTGAAGAAATTGAATATTTTCTCAGGCATATCACCTGAAATGGATTCAACATCCCTGATGAGCTTTTTGTTTTTCCCCTATTGACATTACCTACTTGCAAGGCACAAAATTTTCATTCAGATCTACTGACACAAAAGCAGGCTTAAGCTAATTATTCTGCTTAGGTCTCTCCGCAACTTTGTTTTGGCATTGCTAATGTTGTTGCTTTGTTACAATGGGCTATACACCCTTTAGGTAAACACCCATTGGGATTATATGTCATTGCATTAGAAAATGTCAGCTTAACATCCGCAACAAACTCATGTGGGTCTGAATAGACATCCATTTCAAGCTTCCTCTTCATGGTACCCAGATCCAGCCAGAGGAGGCCTGCAACGATAAAATTGAACAACTAGTTTCTTGGATACCCCAGATTCGGTTCCTTGCCCAACAAATCACAGTCTCGTTCACTAACCAAATAACAAATATTGGATGTTTTCTATGCAAGATGCGCTTTTGTTTCCAGATATATCTTATGCGTGAGATTCAAACCTGCATTAATCGACTCCAAATGCCCAAATCTTCGGAGCCTTCATCACATAGCCTCTCCACCAAAAAAAACATAGCCAGTTCCAAAACCAACGGGAAGGTGTTGGTCCTGCACCGTAAAAATCGACAAAGTTCCAGACCTGGGTAGAAGTTGGGTAGAAGTTCTTGGACTGTACATTTGTTAGACCTGCGTAGAAGTTTTTTTTATTGCATACATACGTCACTTGTATAGAGCTATTGGACAGATGTCACAGTCACCTTAAAATGGTAGACGAAAATGTGAGGAGAATGGATTCAAAAGAAATGCCAATAGGCGTAACAAGGCTGCAACTGAAGAGGAGAAACAAACATGTCACCTGGGTATAGAACAAAAGCCAGCAGATTCCCTCTGGCTTTTCCATTATGGCCAGGCTGAACCCCAATCTGCTCGAAACAGAGGAGGGCGACTATTATCCTGACTGCTGAAGAATGTCTGAAACCCTAATGAATTAGGCAGGTCGGCAAACTTACCCTAATGAATTGGGCACCTGTGTTACTGTTGATCATCTGAGTCTCAAGAAGGTCGTGAGATCTTCAAACCCATTCAGAGCAGAAGATTTTTGTACTTTCTGAGTACCAAAGGAGTCATCCTTTACATTTACAACTACCAAAGTAGCATTGTTCTTACTCTAATATTACACATGACATATTAATTGGACAAGAATAAGGGCGGGTGGATGAAATTGTAGTCAAAGTTGTCCAGGGCATCCCTGCACAAACAAGAAAACCAGTCTAAAAAAAAACCCTAAAAACAAAAAAAAAGCACAAGAAACCTGGCCTAGCCTGGCGCTCCTTCTCCTGCAGAAAAATCCCACCTGCGCGGCCCTCCTCATCCTCTTGGCCCTCCTCCTGCAGAAAAAGCTAGTGCAGCACACGACGGACCGGCTAGCTTGATGGACGGGATGGGATGGATTTAATTAATTTTTTAACTAATAACTATTTTTTAATGTTTTAGTTGGATGGCATATAATTATTGAATCGTCTAACAATAGATCTGACTGTTAACATTAGGACAGAAAGGCATTTAGGGGAGTTCATTTTAGAGGGAAACGCCTTACGGCGTAAATATCTGTTGAAGTGAAACTTAAATAATATATATCATTTTGGGAAGGTTTTGGTAACCAAGGGCTTATGAGCGTAATTTATAATAGTGATATTGGATTTAAGTTATTATACCTAAATTATTATTTTAGTTATTATATTAATAATTTTAGTTATTATATTAACTAAATAATTAGTATAGCCATATAATTTAAATTACTAGTAAATGTTAATAAACATCAAAACACTTATTCCATGATATATCTTTGATAGTGCTTAGAATAAAAAATCATAAAAATTAAACTATATTTTTATTTAAAATTATTACTATTACTATTCTAGGAGCAACTCAATTAGTAATTGAAGTAATGTGAGTCTTGAGAAAATTGAGATATCCAAGGTTCAAATCCCTTGGTTGTCGGTTTATAGATAGGAGGACATGATAAAAAATAAAAATGAGTTGGACATTCCACAGAGATTAAAATTTGAGTTGAAAAAAGGGGCGCAAGATGATGTTTTGATTATGATGACTGGATTAGATGTAGCAATTGCCATATATTTTCCATCATAAGCTTCCCACAAAAGGTACACATGAGAAGACAAGAGGCACATGACGCAAACCTTTTTGTTTTTCCATCTCATGGGTTTCTCAATTTTCATTTTCTTAGGGGTCAATAATGGAGATATTAATAGACCTTTATTTTTTATATGAGCAAGCGATTTATGCTTGCAGTTGGATAATAGTAATCCTACTTGAGCTAGGTCGAGAATCATTTTTCTTTTGAGCAACCATTTGCTGAGATTAGGTTGACACAGATTGTTCGAAATGATAGGAGAACATTGATTAAGCCACAATTGTTTTTGGGTGTTTAGGCCTGCTACGAGTCATGCTATGGATTTTCCAACTAACATGCCTCATTTCCTCCTAGGCCATTTGTCTAGGAAAGGATATACAATGTTTCAGACTACATACAACAAATTGAAGGACCCTCAAGGGAACCTCAAGGGAAACTCTACACCTGGAACTTCAGGAACACTACCAAGGGGTTTATATGCAATTTTATGGGAATTACATGATGGAAAAATGATGATAATAAAGTGTTGTCAATTTCGATTCCAGATGTGGGACTTCAAGGTGTTGACTAATCCTTTAGGATTATTTTGTATAATATTAATTCATATTAGTTGATATTTTTTCTTGTGTTTATCCTTGATAAGTTATGGAGAAGTTATTCAGACATAACTATTTCCCTCAATTTTTAGTTGTATAAATATCATGTTTTTGATATTAATAATATAGTTTCTTTGTTGTGGAGTTTATTCACGGGCCTGGCTATAGTGGTATCAAAGCACTGGTGAGTTTATAAACTCCATGATTTGAAGATTGTTTGGTGTGGCTGCATTCAGAAGTTGCAGAGAATACTTTTGACGAACTGCGAAGGATATGGTCTTTGAAAAGATAGAGGATACATGTGTATAGGTGAAATTGATGGTGGCTTGTGGGGGACGTTAAATCATGCACAAGTCAGAGATCTGAATGGTGTTGTGACAGGGTTACTTGGGCAAATGTTAAGCAGCTTGGGGGTGTCTTAAAGTTGTTTCATGAAATCCGCCCATGACACAATCAACGATAGGCATTGATTGCGCCACCCCTCTCTACCAATTCTAAATATTTTTTTTGTTATGTACTTTATTCACAAGCATATCTACAGTCCATTTAAAGATCCAAAAAAGTACAGACAACTTGTTGGAAGTTTGATTTATTTTACTACTACTCGTCCTGACATAACTTTTGATGTAGGAATACTTTCCAGGTTTATGTACCTACCTTGTGATGGACATTGGGTCACAACAAAATGAGTTCTCAAATATTTAAAAGGCACTCATTCGTATGGCATCAAATATTCTAAAGTCTTAGACTTCCATCTCACTAGCTATTCAAATGTCGATTTCAGGTTATTTGATGAATCTTGGATCAACAACTATCACTTAGAGATCACAGAAAAAAAAAATGTTCTTGTTGGTTCTACCATTGAAGTTAAATATGTTGTTGCAACTCACGCTACAAAAGAAATTGTTTGCCTTTGGAAAATACTTGAATATTTGCAGGAGACACAAATGACTTAACACCTCTCTTTATTAACAAAAATTCTACAATTCAATTAGCCAAGAGTCCTAAATTTCATGATCGAACTAAACATATCATCCCAAAGTATCACTTGATTCGACATCATGTAGCGGTTGAAACCATTCATCTGACACATTGTCCCAATTTAGACCAAACCACATATGTTTTTACCTAAGCATTGGGATGTGAAAAGCTTGAAAAGTTCAAAATTTTACTTAGCATGTCAGATATCCCTTCAGATTAAGGGGGAATGTGGACTAATCCTTCAAGATTAACTTTTATATTATTAATTAGTAGTATTTCCCAGATATCTCATTAGTAAGTTATGGAGAAGTTATTCAAACATAACTATCTCTCTCAATTTTCAGTTGTATAAATATCATGTTTTCAATACCAATAGTATAGTTTTTGTGTTGTGGAGTTTATTCACAGGCATGTCTATACATGGTGAGTTCCCATATGGAGTTAAGTACTATGGGAGTATGGTTAGCTTGAGTCTATCTCAAAATAGTCTCACGTGGATCATTGCCAAGGAGTTCTGCCAATGGCTTCCTTATTTAGTAACCCTTGATCTCTCCTAGAACCAGTTTATAGGATGTATTCCTGCTCAGCTTGATAATTATACATACCTCAATATCCTCCACTGAATGGAAATCAACTCACAGTGGAAATTCCTTGGCAATTTACATGGCTCGACCGTCTCAAGGACTTCAATGTAGCAAACAACAAGCTTACTAGAAATATGCCTTCATTCCCTCATAACATTAGCACCCCTAATTTTCAAGGTAACCCTGGGCTATGTGGGTCTCCCCTTTCGAAAGCATGTGGGTCGACCAATGGGCTAGTAAATCCGAAGGCTATCACGCTATTGTCCTCTTTGGCACTATGTTAATTGTCTAGATTTTACTTGGCCTTGGGAGGATAATTTCTAAAGAAAAATGCAAGAGATCTGTTAAAATACCACTACCAAGTACGAAAGAGCCCAATGATTGGTAGAAATATGTCCAATCTCGGAGATCTGTTAAAGTTTGCTCATTCAAGATGCTCATCAGGAAGATCAGATTGATTGATCTTGTGGCTCTCACTGACAACTTTAGCAAATACAATAGCGTTTTGTATGGAAGGACAAGTATAATCTACAAATCCAGCCTTCTAGATCAACCTTTGTTGGCAGTAAAAAGAATCTGGCCATGTTTAGTACATACTAAAAAATATTTGAAGTGTGAGATGAAGGCATTGGCCCACCTGAGGCACCCAAATCTTATTCCTCTTATGAGCTACTACACCACATATGAAGAGAAGTTGTTGGTCTACAAGTACATGGCGAGGGGAGCACTCCTCAATTGCCTCCATGGTCTCCAAGGTGAGCATAATAACCTCGAATTGGAGACAAGATTGGAGAGTTGTATAGGAACAATGAGAGGATTGCCATGGCTTCACCACAACTTGACTAAGGATATGTCATGTAAGAAGGAAACTAGTGTTTGAATGAAATCTCTTGGCAACCCTCCTAAAATGACATCCTCACAAACAATCCATAAGTGTTGGATCTGCCATAACTCTTCCTCATTGCTAGTCCTTACATCTTAAAGGATACTCATTTTCAATGGAGTTTACATGAAATCGCTGGAATAACCAGCTTGGGGAGGGAGCATCTGGAAGAATCATATACAACTTAAAGGATGTTGGTGGCTTTATCCATTAGAATTCTTTAGTCATAGTATAATACTATTCTCATGAATATATATAATGTTGTATCCCTATAAATCAAATGGCTTAACAAATAGTTAGCAAATATATGGAAGAAAAAGTGTTACATGTCACTTTTGGAAAGTCAACAAACCTTTCTAACATATTAATATAAGAAAAATTTGTGAATATATACTAAATAAAGAGCTAGGAAGCAAACACACTTGGCAAGCATAGGGAAGGAACCAAGAAAATCATGTGTTATGTTCCATTCTTGGTAGGACAACAAACTTGATATAACTAATTAATATAAGAGAAATTGGTTTATCTTTACTAATTAAAAAAATTCTAAACACATATAAAGTAGGTGTTATGAGTCATAATTGATAATAAAAAATGGCAACAATAATGAAAGTTCTAGCTTTCTATTCCTCCCATCATAATTATTTCTTTAAATTGACGAAACCGACCTTAAGGTCTGCATTTTCTAAATCATGGTTTCCATTGTGTTTGTGTCTCAATTATGTTAATTTCATTTTTCAATAATAATATAACAAATAATAATGTGAAGAAGGGCCATATAAACATTAATAAATCTGCTAAAAACAACACACCCCATAGTCTTTCTATTTGTCATTCAAAAACCCTTGCACTTATGCAACTTTGATATACATAATGATATTACTAAAAATAATAACATTGTTGATTTGAATATAAATTATTCAAGTCAAGCAAAGGAGAAACCAAGCGACTAAATATTTTAAGAATACCTTCCTCAAGTAGCTATCGTGACTATCTCAAGTGTTTTGTTGTATTACCTTAATAATGACAAACAAGTATCTACATATTTACATGCAAGGATAAATATCAATAGAACCATATCAATCATTTGAATAAAATATTTCTCATGAATTGGAAAATAAATATTAACATGTTTTCAAAAGGAAATATGTGTAAGCAAACATGAAATATTATAAATTGAATCTAATGCCTTATGATCTACATTACTAATCTCACTCTTTTTCTTCTGAATCAATTTTGGAAATGGCTTGGTGACCAACTTACTCAAAAGGTTCTACCTATCAATAGTGTTTGTTCGTGGAAGTGATTCAACTCCCCTAAAACACACTATGGTGGAAAGAAGCAGTTCAATTCGATTCACTTGAAAACTCTATAGCTATATTTTCATGAAGACTCCCATTTGGTTTTCAATGTGGACAAATTATTTACAAGATTTTCATTTTAAGTTAAAATTGTGCAATTAGCTTTTGTGCTCAAATGTTGAG
Source organism: Pinus taeda (assembly GCA_000404065.3). Taxonomy (NCBI): domain Eukaryota; kingdom Viridiplantae; phylum Streptophyta; class Pinopsida; order Pinales; family Pinaceae; genus Pinus; species Pinus taeda. The sequence continues at coordinate 55,586 of APFE031499604.1, forward strand.
AAATCATGACATTTATTGGTACATTGGTTTAAGGAAAGGATGAGGGTGCATCATACCTCCCACTCTTACCATGCAACAAAAAGAATGTTCAATGATGGTGATTGCTATATTGGAAAACCTAAATCCTTTATAGGTTATAGATGGATGGGACCCTTGTACTAAAGATTTTCTTGTTATAATTAGTTAAAGACTTGCCTTAAAATACCAATTATGATCCCACTCTTGATGCACAAATTCTTATTTAGTGTTATATCTATCAAGGCTAAGGCTATGTGGCACTTTGGACATGTTTATCTTTTATACTCATGATGTTTCTTTCTTAGTATGTTTTGGCTTAAGCTAACATGGATTTTGATTTTGTTTATTTTGCTAATGGTAATGGTAGTTGGTTGCATAACCCACTTTTTTTGTATTAAAGGAATGTAAGTTTTCTTTTATTAATAGCGAAAAGAAGCTTTAATGCAAAATAAAATCTATGATGACAAATAAAACTCAACCAATAGACATAAACAAAACTTGCATGAGAGATGATTAGAAAACATGGGCCAAAGGAAACAAAAGTGAAAAGAAAAATTTAGAAACCTTAATGAATAAAAGCATTAGGTAAAGCAAAGAAATCAGTCTAGGTACTAAGAAAGGAACATCCTAATTGGCTCCACCAATGTGACATAGAAGAAATCAAAAGTTGACACATGGTAGTTAAGCCCAAACCAGAAAAGATAACATTAATTATAATGTAAAAGGGTGACCCAAGATTGAAATTCAACATGTATACATTGAAAGCTAAAGCTAATATTACTCTTCTAAAAAACACTATTTCTTACACCTTCTAGCTATAACTTAAGCTATGCACACTCTTTACAAGCCCTATTAATATTCAATTTACAATAAATATCCTTTTACATATATATTATCTACATTAGAGAAATACAACTTTTTAAAAATATATAAATATTTTGAAATAAAAGATATAAGTTGCTATTAATTCCAACTATATATAACTTTTTCTCTTAATTTTTATTATAATACCAACATAGATCCATCTTAACTTAGGATCTGTCTCTCAAAATGCAAATCTCTTTTTGAATGCAAAACTTAAAGAAATGTTTGCACTTTAAAAGATGTGATTGCTTTTGGCTCTTGATAGATATAGAGTTAAAATGGATCTATGCTCATTTTGAGCAACACACTGATAAAATGACATACACACACACACATATATCCCATATGAGGAACATATCTATGTTGTAAACACTCATCATGTCATTTACAATAATTGAACTTGGGTCAAATGATTTTATTCCAATTATATATAATATAATATATATTATATATGAAGATATTTAATTTAGATTCACATGTGGCATTCACAATAACTACTACATGACTTATCATATTTTGTAAAGTAAATATTTTTTAAAAATGATATATGTTTATCATATATTTTTTTATTAAATATTTGTTAAAACTTACATTAATCATTGATATTAAACATTAAAGGAATTGCAAAATATCCCTTATACCTTGAATTAAAAAGAACTTATTAATCCAATAAGATATAAGATATTTCTTTTGTATAAATATTTTTTAAATGTTATATTTCAACTCCATATTAAGAATGTAATACATTACAAATATATCTTACAATAGAAAGTGGGAAAAAAATGATTTGATTTATATAATATTAAAATAAAATTAAGTTATTTAATATGGAAGTTGAAATATTTTATTTATAACAAGCAATAAATTTTCTATATAAAGTTATATTATTTAATATGGATATTGGAATACTTTATTTATGACTAACAATAAAATAAATTTTGTTATTGTTATCTTTGTTTTAAATATTACATATCAATTGATCATGAAATGAAATAGGAGTTGTCTTTAGTGTAAATTTTTGGAAACTTTTACGGTAAGTTTTTCAGGTTAAATTACTCTAAAATCCGGTAGGAATTTATTGAAATCACAAGTTTGATGGGTAATCATGTCCAATCGAAGTGTCTTAGGGGTTTTCCAGAAAGTTGAATCCATATATACAGTAAAAAAAATTAGTTTAAATAACACAAATCAAGATTTCATTCAATTTTTTCCACCGGTTGACTCCGATACGGAAGATTACCGTGAATCCAAAACTGAGAGCGAAAGGAAAGAAAAAACAAGCATGGAAAATAAGGGAAAAAGGATTCCCATCTCGTCTTCCAGTCTCGTACATTTTAGAAAATTGTTTGGAGCCTGTCTCGTTTTTTCGTTGGATGGTTGACTATGGACTTAGTATTTAGTACTCGGTCAATGTTTTAGTTATAAGTGGGTTTGGTTTTGGTTTGGGTTTGGGTTTGGGTTTGGGTTTGGGTTGGTATTTTAGTTTTTTTAAGTTTTATATTTAAATTTTATGATCAGAAGTCGAGGATGGAAGTTATTTTGGGAAAATTAAAGTTATTTTAAAAGTGTTCTAAACTCGACTGAATTTGTTTTTCTTCCACGCAATAAAAGAACTGGCATTAGCCCAAGCTCAACTAACTCAAAAAAAAGAGTTTGTTGTGATCACTCTAATCATGCTTCACTTAGATCAGCGATTCGTAGTATAGGTCTCTTCGCTGCAAGGCAACACTGACCCACACACGTCCCCTTCACTATTAAAACGTATAGCCATAAGCAAACCAGATTTACTGTGCACCACTTATACGCAGTATTTCCTTGCGTTCAAATTTCTAATTGTAAGGTGAACTGGAAATTTTAAAAAATCTG
>APFE031499606.1:0-13318 GCA_000404065.3 Pinus taeda
TTGCACACTTTCCTTGGTCTGTTTTTTGCTTGGGGTTCATTTCTTTCACTTCTTTTTTTGACCACTTTATTTTTCTTAACCTTTGATTTTTCTTTTAGGTTACACCCTCTTTACATTTTTTAACTTTTTTGATTTTTTGGTTTTTCAAGAATATGGAACACTTTTGCTCAAGAAAGAAGGTTTGAACATATTCCATAGTTCAATCAAGACAATCATGAAAGATGAAACCTATTGGTATAGGAGGCTAACACAGTCATCAAGGAATAATGGCACAACTAATTGACCACTTCATCATCCTACTTTACAAGCTCATATTTGAAGAAGATCCACCTTGCATGTCATGAGGAGTAATGGAGGTAATAACAGACATCATAGGTTGGTATGCCTTACTAAGTGGCACTTTCCTTAGAGTGTTCGACAGAGAGAACCTCTACATGTTTTACCCAGTTATGCCACTGACAAGCTTGTCATATAAGAAGCATCACATCATCTCACCATAGGGTTGTCAACAACTTTGTAGAGGAAGAAGAAAGAACCATGGCCTACTCTTCGTTTAAAAATTGGATTATATGAGATAAAGAACTTGAAAGTTGCAGATGTCGAGGGAAACGAAATAGTCAAGTTTGCATTCAATACTCCATATTTCAATCCGTATGATCCTTATGGTATTTGTAAATACCACTACGTGAGATTTTACTTTCTGTGGATCAACTGGGCATTCCATTGGTTAAAGGAAGATCAGTGGACGAATTGCTACAATGCCTCCATACTTTGTGAGCCAGCCATTTTAGTAGAAAAAGCAAAGAAGAAGCAGAGGATATAGAGAGAAGAATAGAGGAAGAAAGAAAAGTAGAGGTTGCAAGAAGTAGAACTGAGGTTTTAGGAAGAAGAACACAAACTCAAGGAAGAACAGGAGTTGAGGATGAAGGAACAAGAAGATAAGTAGAAGCATGAGGAAGAAGAAAGGAAAGGAATAATGACAAAAGAAACAACACTTATACAAGTTGAAGAGAAGGAAAATAACCATCTAGCAGCTGAGGAGGAAGGTATACAAATGCAGGATTAGGAGCTTTCTCAACAAATTGAGGACTTGATTGAAGTAACATACATGGAGTTGGAACAATAGTTGTAGAATGAAGATGTTGATCTGAGTCCAAGCGCACCAGAGGTCACCACTTAGTCTCCACCACCTCTAGTAGCAGAGCCAACCTTGAGCGAAGAAGGGGATGTTTTTCCCTTCAATGATTATACAATGATGGATGTGTACAATATTTCATTCAATGAGTTTCATAGGAGGAATTTACAAGAACATAAAAAATATTTTTCGAATGATCACATATCCCCTGCATTCATTAGAGAAAGGGTGATAGTGGTGGACACCAAGAAGCATCCAAATGCCATTACCGAAGCCAACTTGGCCTTTGCAGGAGCAACAAGATCAAACATTCATCATTTGAGGGTTGAGAATGAGAAATTGGCACAAAACTTCTAGGATGTCAAGAAAGAGGCACTACAGCTCCACACAACAACACATAAAGTAGTTTTCGCATAGGTTTACTCGAAGGAGATGAGAGCAGCGATACTTATTCAAGTATCAATACTTGGATAAGCCATGTGGAAGCTCTATGAGGGGTTTGTGACCATTCATAAAGAAGTTTTCCATTTGCATGGTCCACAACAGAAGAGAAAATACATTTTTAAAACTCTCAAGAACATACAATATTCCATTACTTATGTGCAATAGTGGACAATGCAATACAAAGGGGCATTGCTTGACTTAGTGAAGAAAATTAAGCCACTGGTAGATTTGGAGAAAGAGAGAGTTTGGATGTTGATTCAGAATAAAAAGTAGCTCACCTCATTTATTGGTAGCATTTATACCTTACATGTACAATTTTTCACTAGTTTGGATGTCTTGGTGAAAACACACTAGATCCCTCATTTGATTCAGTCACCAAAGCCAAACCTAGGAACCAAGTCTAGTAGGAGATCAAAGAGTACTTGGACTAGTTGAGATAGATTGCCACCAAGGAAGACTTGGAGTTGAACAGACAAAACATGCATAATTTCATCGTTGGTCCTATCCAATTCAGAACAATGTTCCTCATGCTTTAAAACAAACTTGAAACCAGTTCTAAGACATTGTACCTAGATGTCATGGAGCCTTGAATTCACTTCCAGCTAGACACCATCACATAGTTTGGTGACATCATCACACAGTACCAAGCTTGGCACGAATACATGACCAAAAAGAAGAAAGTGGAAGTTTCTAAGCTAGAGTTCTCCCAAACTCAAGCATCATAGCGTTGTTTCTTGTTAGGATGTTGAGTTATATCTACCCTATTTTGTATTATATGGGTACAAATGTAAAATGTAATATTATTTTAATTATGTTGTAAGTTAAATTCCAATTGTCAATATTGGAATATGAAGAGTCGTGATGTAATGTAATGAGTCATTTTGTAAAGAAGTTGAAGGGTCATGATTGTAGTCCAAAGGTCACAAAGGGGAGTTGAAGATTCACCCCCTCTTGTTATAAACAGAACCTCATAACTCATGTAACAGGCTTTGGGAGCCAAGCTTTTGACTAGGCTTAGGCTTAGAAGGATCTTGGGAGTATTGTGAAGAGCCTTGGTTTCTCTGTAGTGTAGAGAGAGTATACTTCTTTGGAGGATCATATGTTCTTGAATTTAATGTTCCACTATTGGGGCTAGTGGTCTGTCAATGGTTTATGTATGAACATAATTTTCAATTGTAATTAAATCAAAGTCAACACACTTGCACACATATGTTGTGAATGTATTAGGACTATTCTTGGTGTATTTGTAATATATGTTATTTAACTTATTCTTATGATTATGAACTATTTTGTTTGCATTTGTATGAATCTTCTTGAATGTGTGTTGTTGTGTTAATTCATCACTTTAACTTGCATATTATTCCGCATATTAGCTTGTGATGTCATTATGCTCATGTGCTCCTTTAAAGCTACATACTATTATAGCCTTCCAAGGGGTGCACTTCCATTTCCTTTCATGTGTTGGAAACTTTATGCATCGCACTTGAATTTCCACAAGGTCACACGCTTATTCTCACCCAAAGTTACCATACTTCACTCTGTGTGCTTTTGCAATCAAGGCATAACATTACCACCCACTACTACTAATCCTACTTAAAATGGTGTGAGGTCTAGTTGGGACTTCTTATCAGGGAGACCCCTGAATGTTGGTGGGTCTAACACCTTCATAGTGCCTTAAACTAGCCTCATGCTAGGCTAAAATTAGGCTTCTTTAGGCTTGCGATAAGGTTGTCCCAATGGCCTCTCTATGCAAAAATTTGGCCTAGAATCACCTCTCTCATGTGGCCTACATAGAGCTCAATATAGGCATAAAATAATCCTAAATTGTTTCAAACGTGCCCTTAAAAATAGCTTGGAACTTTGTCACATCACTACTCTAGAACTCAGCTATATCAATGCTCCATAAATTGGTTGATCCAGAAAGGTGATTAACATATTTTATTTATAAACAATTCCTTTTTTCTTGAGGAAATATCTAGGGATATCCACCCGAAGGGATTAAATCCCACCAGATTATTAATAGAACCTAACCCTGGGGGTGTCGAGGAGAATTGACCCTGTGACCACCTATTAGTGAGGCGATTTAGCGATGGGAACTCAACCAATTTAGCTAACCCTAAAGGATTTATTTACAAATAATTCTTACTTGTTGGCCTTCTTTAGATATTCAATGGAGCTCTAGACCTCAAACTGATCTTCTTGTTATTATGTCTTAGATTATCTGAATTGTTTCCTCCATTTATCCATGGCTAGAAAAATATATAGTGGTGGAAGAGGCTTATAATGGGGCCGACTTGTCATTTTGAAAAGACTCAATTATAAAAAATATAATCTAAAATAATAATAAATATTTGTTTCAAGAGCCACATATAAATAGGAGATTACTTGAGGGAGATAAACATACATGTTTAGAGGAGGCTTTAAGACACTTAAAAAATCAAATTTTAAATTTATATAATCTTTTTTGAAAGTTGATCAGAACATATGAAATTAGGTCATCTTGATTTGTAATTTTGACCTTCCATTTAGGGAAAAAATGGATATTAAGGCCATAAACCTTTGGGGAAAATGTGTTGGTGCTAAACCCACCTTTGGGGCATCAATCTTCAAAAATCTCTCCAACTGAGAGGACCCTCAAAATGTGCCACCTATCAAATGAAATGATGAGACAAGGGATACCTGATTAGGAGGTTATTTCAACCAAATATGATTGATTTTTTTTGTAAAAACTATCAAATGAATGCTAGCTCAATCAACTTTTGACACAAATGACAAATTTTCCAACAAGGAATTCTATTGATCGGGAATGAAAGGGGAGGTAGTTGAATATTTAGCAAAGTGTTTAGAATGTCAAAAGGTTAAAGTGGAACACCAACATCCCACTGGACTATTAAAATCCTTGACATTCTTGAGTTGAAATGGGAAATTATCTCCATATATTTTATTATAGGTTTACTTAGAACTAGAACACAATATGATTCAATCATAGTTCTAGTCGGTAAACTAAGCAAAACAACCCATTTGATACCAATTCAATTAACATATAAAATTAATCATGTAGCTTATTTTTTTATGAATTAGATATTTTTAGACTACATGGGGTACCAAAAATAGTCATCTCTGACAAAGATACAAAGTACACATCAAATGTTTGCAAAGAACTTTTTTTAGGAATGGTACAAAATTGAATTTCAGCACTACCTATCATCCTTAAACATATGGACAGACTAAAAGAACTATCCACTTTCTTGAATATATGCTTCACATGTATGTAATGGATCAACGAAATAATTGGGAATACTACTTATGGTTGAATTTGCATATAACAACAGTTATTATCAAGCATCTCTTAAAATGAGTCGCTTTCAAGTCCTTTATGGGTGAAAATTTCACGCTCCATTAAGTTGGAGTCAACCATAGGACATGATAGTTTTGGGACATGATCTATTGAAAGCGACAAAATAGATGGTTAGAAAGGTAAGGCATAATTTAAAGATAACTCAAGATAGACAAAAAAAATTATGCATATCATAAAAGAATTCACACAGAATAAATGTGGGGGAACATGTCTATATCAAAGTCACACCAAGAAGAACTACATTGAGATTGAGAGCCTGTGCTAAATTAACAGTCAAGTTCTGTGGACCATTTGAAATAATAGGTAGAGTAGGACTAGTGGCCTACCAAATAACATTACCAATCTACATTAAAGTACATAATGTATTCCATATATCACTTATGAATAAATATTTTCATGATTCGACTCATGTTAATGGCTGGAATGTGGTGTAGGTCGAATTAGAAGGTGCATTCCAAGTTGAACCTATGTAGATTTTTGATAAGAGGGAAAATTCACTCTAGAATAGAGTCATCACCCAGGTTAAAGTGCAATGGAAACACTTCAACCCTAAAGAGGCAACTTGGGAAATGGAAGTGAAAATGTGGGAAGCATTTACTTCACTTTTTCAGAAGTGATAAAATTAGAGGAAACATTGAGAAAGATATTTATTTAAGGGGGGTAAGATGTAATACTCATAGAGGAATCACTTTTTTGAACTTTATTATTTATATTTACTTATAAATATTGAAGTGAAAATGTTGGTTGTGGGGTCAATTGTAAGTTTAATTGACTTATGTAAATAGATTATATAATCATATAAATAATTTTTTCTTTTCTCTTGGACACAATATGGGAAATAACATGTGAGTATTTTGGGCTTCTTGGTTGTCCATAAAAAATGTTAAGTGGTTAAGTCCAAGTTGTGGATAGAGAAGAGGAAAGCGACATAGGTCACAGTTGTAACCTTCCCAAATTCTCCAATATTTAAGGGACAATGACTATCACTAGGATGCAACATAACTGGAGAGAGATTTTATGATAGGTGGGGAGATAAGGATAATAATAAATAGAGAGAGATGTTATAATGATGATAAGTAGTGTTGGAGAGAAATGCATGCTTAATAAGGAAAAAAGGAAAAAAATTTCCTAATTGGGAAAAAACCTACACAGAGAAAAAGAAGGTGGACCTTAAAACAAGGATGCTACTAAAGGTATGCTAGGGAAGGAAATGATTAAATACCACTAAATGTAAACAATAGGGATTTGTTTTTCTATTGGGAGAGAAAAATAAAGAGAGGAAGTAAGAATCCTGAGCTTGGGGGGAGTTATAGGAATTGCAACTCATTGGTTGAGTGGAATGTGTTGGTTCCTACTTTATTTCCAAGGGGCTAAGATAAGTAAATGCATGTCGTACTATGATTGAATGGTATATTTAATTTAAGAGAAGTTAACTATGTTTAATTGACATGCTTTTATTACATGGATAAGTTTGTAAAGGTACTAACTAGTTGTTTGTTGGAATACCTCCCTCTACCTATAGTAATAAGTATGTTGAGATATCCAGGAATGCAAGTAGTTTTCTAATCAATCATTTGAGTAGTAATACATGATAAATATATCCCATGACAATTTTTATAATGAACAAATAAAAAAGTTAACATATATAGAAAAGTACCAACACAACCAAACCCAAAGAAATACATGCATCTATAGATATCTAAGGTAAAAATGTAGAATTATTTATCCCACTTTGTTAAAGAGTTAGTTATAGTAAGATAATGATGAATAGAACACAATAGAGAATTAAATAGGAAATTGGATATATTCATAACTCTGAGCAATAAGAAAAAGTATAGGATTTGTTAGTTTCAAATTGTATAAAGTAGGCATGTTTCATATGGACATGATGGATAGAGATTGAGGGATATGTTTCTAGACATAAGTTAGAATTTTTACATGGGAAACTATTTCCAAGAAAGTCTAAAACTACCTATATGTTGGTTACATGTTAGTGTTGTAGGATGTTATATATACTGATGGCATGGTGGATGTTGTGTATTAGATGATGTTTAATCCTCAATTCTATTGTTAATGTTTATAAGATCTGTTTAACTTCCACAAAATACTTCTAGTACGTAATTTACAGGATTGATATGTTCATATGTTATATATTGGATAGCTATTACAGGCTGCCTAGAAAGAAAGTACGACATATAATCTAGATCTAAGAGATTCACATCTAGAGAGTTGTGGAGTTTATGAGTATAGAGAAGTATTAAGTATAACAAATGAATTCCTATACATAAGGCAAAATGATTATGTCCAAGTAAGATATACAAGGAAAAGAAATACATAAGTCTTAGATAATGTATAGCAAAAATAAAACACCAAAATTACTTGTTGCTCCAATAAGCATAATATATATATTATATATAATATTATATGTTTATTATTAATATAATATATATAAGTTATATATATTATATGTATGTATTATTATGTATGTATGTATGTATGTATGTGAATGTATGTTGTAATGATATTGTAGTGTATGTATGTATGTATGTATGTATGTATGTATGTATGTATGTATGTATGTATGTATGTATGTATGTATGTAATTAGTGGATGATATAAACTCATATTTAAAATACCAGTGGTAATTACACTGATTATAAAAGACTCAGATTAAACATTGAATATACAATTGAAGTTGAGTATAAAAATAATAGTCTAAATAAAACTCAATATTGATTACATATGTAGAGATGAGAATGAGAAACTCGACATAAATTAGATGAAGTATGCAAATTCTAGTGGAATAAATATCCATGGTTGTAATAGGCTCATTAAAAACATCATGCAACGATGAAAGTAAGGAAAACTAGCTTGAGGGGAACCTTGTAGTTCGGGTGAAAAATTGTTATATGAATGAAAAAAAATGTTGTAGCATCTTGAGACAAGATAGAATACTAAAAATGAGAAGAAAAATATAAGCTCAATTAGTTAGTCACTGTTGAAGTTATGTTAAACCTAGAAAACAAAATGAAAATAGTTGGGTTACAAAATTACCTATGTGGGGGGGGGGGGGGGGGGGGGTTTCCTAAAAATACCGTGACAACCAAGGCTGATACGTACAAAATTTGTACAATTAATATTGTCACAAGTGAAGATGAGAGGAGGAGAAGACACTTAAACTTTAAATCTTAACATTGAGTATTCAATTGTAGCTAGGAATGCAAATAACTACATGTAGACATAAGGAACAATGTCATACCTGAAGATATGTGGCATTGATATGGGTCATGTCGAGGTTTAGGCATGAGGAGATGAGCCAATAGGTTTATGTCCCTAAAAAATCCCCATAAGGAAGACATAAAAAAACAAAATGTAAGAGATTCACTGATAAATTGGACCTCTACAACCCATATAATGAAACAAGCATATAGTACAAAGCCCTTGTTAACACAAATATGAGCTACTATTATAAGAAAATTGAACACACAAATACAAAAAGAATGATAGTGCAATAGTCCCCATGGCTTCCCTTAAAGCTAATAGGGACATGCCTTTCCCTTGGGAGGAAGATGGTGTCTAAAAACCCAGAGGGTGTCAGTCGGAAACCTTCGTCTGGACCTAAGTAAATAGATAATTTTTTTTAAACAAAGGTAATGGGATTAATAATTAAATTAACCTTACCAAATGCATTTTGAGAATGGAATTTTAAAAACAAGAAAGACTCAAATTGACCAAGGTCTATGTAGAGAAAAATACCATGAAAATCAATGCTTAGGCCTCAATAACCAAATCCCCTTCCCTAGTAACATAATAATTCAAGGGTTGAGAAAATCCTCAATTCACAGGTGGAATTTTTAAAGCCTAAACGACCTATGATTCAATAAAAAAATGATCAAAACGTGGAAGGAATAGGAACACTCCATAAATTTAATGACAAGGGAAAATATTTTAACCAACTATACTATAACAAAACTGTGCAAGGAGGGAAATTTTTGACAAATGAAATTATTACTTGCTGCATCATGGCATGAAAGATTCCATGGAAGCCAAACCTCTATGGTAGAAAAAACCCTCCAAAAACCTTAAGGTTTTTTTATAGTATCATCTACAAAGAGATGGAAAAGGTTAAATTTCTTCTAAAAAACCTAAATCCTATGAGAAATCAATAAACTAGAAAAGAGCCTTCCGAAAACCATTAGTAAATCGGGTTCAACAGCTTGCGATCATGACACGACTACTTGCAAGGAGGGAATGGAGACTAAATTTGCTAGAGATAGAAACCTCCATGGAAATTCATAGGTGATAGGGTTGAAACTCTTTCTTGTAGTCGCAAAGCCTTTAGTTGCTAAGCCCAACAAGGAAAATGGTTTACTGAAGGATGGTAGTATACCCTACCAAATAACCCAACAAAAATTCCATTATTTGATCACCTCATATAATCCCATCCATCCATCACTGAGAGATCACATGGTTAAGGCAGGTTAATAAAAAATGTGGGGGACATGTGGTACAGGACTCACATCGTGCATGACATGTAGGTAAAGCATAGTACATTCAAGCATCAAGTGTGTGTGTGATGTGGGAGAGGGCGGGGGGGGGTGGCAGCGGTGGTTAAACCACATGTTGGAAATACTAATAAGAGGTGAATTAGTATTTCAAAAATTATTACAAATTTATATTCCATTTACATTCATCATTAAATTATATATGCATCATCAAGAAACACATAACCAAGTACATATATATTTCAAAGGTGGAAACCCATAAAGGGAGAAAACCACCATTCTTCTTCTTCTCTTATTTAATATTTATTTACATATATTCACTAGATACAACTTGTAGGAAGAACCCACTCCCTTTCACTATTTCACTAGCACCCACTAGTAGGAAGCACCCACTCCCTTGAAATGCTTCGTTGGCACCCACTAGTAGGAAGCAACTACTCCTTTGCATAGTTTCACTGGAACTCACTACCAGGAAGCACCCACTCCCTTCATAGTTTCGTTGGAACTCACCAACAATAAGAACCTACTCCCTCAGATTAGTTCAGTTCATTAGCACCAACCCCCAAAATATGGTGAACCTCCTTTTTCATCCATTTTCAAATTGGATCCACTCGCTATCAAATCCTTCAAGAAATTATTCTTTGATTAGCAACATACAAACATTCTGGTAGCCTTGATCATAAGCACTTACACATATTAGCATTCATCATGAACCTCATGTACATCAACGATGTTCTGCAGTATCAATCAACAACAAATGATCATGTCATCAACAATCTCAGTCTCAACAATAAAAATAATTATCCTGTAATTTGTCCTATCACAACGTCAGGATTTTAAGTACAAAGACAAGTCCCTGACATCAACAACTCAACATACTTAGTAACAACTTCATCATCATGTTAGCAACTCCAAACCTTAGTGATATCAACAATAACAACACAACCATACACTCTATCATTAACACATCATTTGTATCAATATCAACATGTTATTCATGGAGCACAAACCCTAGGGAAATGTAACAACCCCTGGTTTATTTTCCATGTAAATGAAAATAAGGCCAAGGTCATAGGACATGTATTCCAAGCTGAATGTTTGGGAAAATACTTTAGTGGGCATCACTTGTGGTTAAATAATGGCTATGGGAATTAGCAAAGGAATTGGAAAAGACAAAGAGACAATAATTGGCATTTAATTATGAGAAGTAAGGCACAAATAGGAGAAAAGGAATGTGAAGAGATGCAAATTTGCATGCAAGGGAAATTAGAGAAAAAATGAAGGAAATTGAAGAAAAAGAGATTAATGATAAAAAGACATTAGAGAATACATTCACAGCTTTTGGTTAGTTCAGTTGTCTCTCTCCTTTTATTCTCTCATTATCATACTCTTTCACACTTAGAGTGTTCTTAGAGAATGCTTGGATCACTCTATCATTCACTTGGATTGGATAAAGCAAGCAAGGGAAAGAAAGGAAGCACAAGGAGACATTTGGATCAATAGCTACAAGGGACTTACTTTGCAGGTAACAGTTTGCATGTGTGATCTCCTTGTTAATTTTTGGATGCATGGTATATGCATGTGGCTCTTTAGTTATGTTCTATAATTGGCATAGATATTTTCCTTGATTGATAGTGGTTTCAACCTTGCCTTTCCATTTATTGGATAACCATGGTGTTGTGTGTTTCCCACTTTTTTATTATTATTGGTTCTCAGGTTCCCTATGGTTGTGGGTTGGAACAAGAACTTTGGAGCTCTAGAACAAATTGGATTGAGTTACTAGTTCCTGGAGCTTGCAGGTTGGGACAAACACTCTAGAGCCTCGTGGGTTGAGTTACTAGTGCTTGGAGCTATGGGTTGGAACAAATGCTATAGAGACCTAATTTAGCTATGGATTAAGTTACTAGTTCCTAGAGCCTTGGACAACTTGGGTAGAGACTGATTTGGTTGATGATAATGATTTCTGGACCATAAAGGTGAGATCGTTGGGGTTAAGGGTTGAGGTGGTTTGGCCTATGGAATCCCTAGTTGGTTTTGTTTTGGTTTAACCCTTATGATCCCACATTCATGCTTGGAATATGACATGAGAGTAATTGATTGAATGAGATATTTGGTTTTGCCCAATCTATGGTCGGGTGGTAAATGGAATTCCTTGACTTGGTTGGAACTTTCATATGTTAATATAATATATTTTCCTTTCATGATCTATGAGAACTTGTATTGGTTATCATGTTGACATTATGGATATTTTTTTATGATATCTATTATGGTTATATGCTGGTTATATACATGTTTATATGATGTTCTCTAGCTATGGCTCTTGTTCATGGTTTGTTAAGTTATATGAAGGGTTATGAATGCATGGACTAACAAGTGTTGTTGCAGATAGCTAGAGAGGGTCTGGATCCTTCTTGGTGATTCTTAGATGAAGTTTAGAAGCTTATGATCATATATGCATTCATGACCTCGAGATTTCATGTTTACCATATGTTTGACAAAATGTCTGTCATGTACTAAGCATATCCTAGTTAAGATCTTGTTCAATTTTGGATGTTTGGCAGTGTTGTCATCTTAATTGTGATTCTAGAAAGTTATGAGTCCTTTTGGGCAGTGGTCTGGAGTCCAACCTAAAAAAGTAGCTTAGATCTCAGAATCGATGGAATGAAACTTGGGATTTTAGGTCATAATCACATGGAAGAAGGTTTATGAGTGTAGTTATAGCCTCATATCCATATGAACAGTGTGTTAAGGCCCAAGGGTGCAGTTATGGAGTTAGGCAAGTGAAAATGAGTTCTAGATTTGGGATTGATCACCTTGGGTGGTTTGAAAGCTCCTAAAAGGTTTGTAGTCCCTGTGGGATGTCAGTTTGTTGTGGGTTGTCGAACCCACCTCCATAACTGGATCTTGGAGGTCAGGTCATATCATAGTGGCATTCATCTCATGTTTACCATGGAGAGATTTTAAAAGTGGGTAGATGTGGGAGGAGACCTTACAAGAAACATGTTATTAAGTAGAAAAACCCTGCAATATACCATCATGATCATCCCTATAATGTATGAACATACAATCCTTCACACAAACACCATAAACACAATAATAATACTCAAACCCTATTCTGGTCTTTGTAATGATAACTTCATATAACATATCAAATAGTCAACATCCTTAGCAAAAATGTAATTTTTAATGCATAAAATATTTGAATTAACATGTGATAATGGTTCTCAATGAAATAACCACAGTTCAACAAAAGACAATCATCATATAATGGTTGGCTTAAGGGGATTTGGACCTAGGTTTAGAGTTAGTTGTGCCAACCAACAAAACCCTTTACTACTAGACCTTATCGAAATAACCCACGTAGCGTAGGCTTCAGTCTCAACAAAGTAGTATTGGGCGATGAAATAACTAGGTTTCTACTTCCAAAGGTCGATGTGATGGTTTTATGTGATTCCTAGGGTTATATCCCAACTCTCGCGAACCCTAACCATTGAAATGTGGAAATTAAGATAACTTTCAGATAACAACTTATAACTCTGTGCTAATTGATTTAAACATCCATATCATCAATTAAACTAACAGATATACTACTTTCGCGCATCAATCAAGTGTTTCTTAAGATAAATACAGAAATCAGAGCGAATAAATAGAAAACATAGAAGTAAACATAAAGTCACATATACATAGATATTGCTCCAAAATAGTCTTTATTATGATCAATCCTTTTGTTAACGACTCTTGCTTCCTTGCGCACACAGCTATAGGGGGCTGCACAATCAGCTGTGGACTTACTAAGGTCTCTATGCACACAGTTGCAGGAGCCTTCACATTTTCCTAAGTACAAAAAATAGACTTTTCTACCTTAGATCACTTGCC
>APFE031499610.1:0-19903 GCA_000404065.3 Pinus taeda
GACTGCTTCAGGTTCCAATATGATTTTTCCTTCCTCGTCAAGTTCTAGAAATATTGTTTGAACTAGGAGCTTGTCACCTATAACCTTCTTTAAGCATGAAACATGGAAAACTAGGTGCACTCGGGAAGTTGTAGGAAGCTCCAACTTGTATGCCATAATACCAATCTTTTGTAACACCTTGTACGGACTATAATACTTTGGTGATAATTTATTATCCTTCTTAGCTTGCTTGAGGGACATTTGTTTGTATGGTTGTAGTCGTAGAAATACCCAACTACCTACATCAAAACTTCTTTCATTGTGATGTTGATCTTCCTAATGTTTCATTCTATTATGTGCCAAAGTGAGGTTATCCTTTAAGAGTTGGAGAACTTGTTTTTGATGCTCGATGTGATCTTCTACTACTTGAACCTTAGAATTTTCTCTTAAATATGATGTGATGGATGGTGGATGATATCCATAAAGTTCCATAAATGGGTCATTTTTGTTGCAGTATGGAAGGAAGTTTTATACCACCATTCAACCAGAGGCAACCATTTGACCCATTGTGTCTGTTTATTAGATACAAAGCAATGAAGATATCCTTCCAAACATTTGTTCACTATCTCATTTTTCCCATCAGATTGAAGATGATATGATGACCTATGAGCTAACTGAGTACCCAAACAAGAAAATAATTATGTCCAAAAATTTCCAGTGAAAATGGGATCTCTGTCGCTTACAATAATCTTGGCTTTCCATGTATCTTTTGAATTGTTTCGAGAAATGCAGTAACAATAGTAATTGCTTTAAAGGGATGAGATAATGCACACAAGTGTGCATACTTGGTAATTCTATCAATTACCACCATGATGACACTCTTTCCTTCAAACTTGAGTAAACCTATGATAAAATCCATTGAAACCTCCTTCCAACATTGACTTGGAATGGATAAAGGTTTTAATAGACCTGGGGTCTTAATTGTTTCAACTTTATTTTGTTGGCAAACCAAACATTCCGCCACAAACTTTTGAATATCATATTTAAAACCATCCAAAAAAAATTCCTTCTTAACCCTACGGTAAGTTTTTAAGAATCCTGAGTGCCCTCCTAAGGGAGAGGTGTGCAAATCCATAAGAATATTTTGTTCGAGTTAGGAATTCTTACAGAGGTATATGTGATATTTGTGCCATAACGAATCCATTTTCCATATAAATGTACCAGATGTACTAGGGTCTTGTTGTAACTTTTGAATGAGTGCCCACACTTCTTCATCATTCTTCCATTCATCCCTTTCTTAATTTATTCAATCTGGTTGGATAATAGAAATGGTGCAAAGTAATGCTTCCACATCCTCATCCTTTATTGAGAGTGCATCTGCACCAACAATTTTATTCCATTTTTTGTAGATGATTTTAAAGTCATAACCCAACATCTTTGTGACCCATTTTTTGCTGCTCTTCTAAAGATAACTTTTTTTCTAAAAAGTATTTAAGACTATCATGATCTATTTTTACCTTGAAGTGTCTTCCCATTAGGTAAGGTTGTCATTTCTTAAGTGCATGTTGTATTTCCAACATTTCCTTCTGATAAATAGCTTTTTGTAAATACTTTCCTTTGATTGGATGACTTTCGAAAGTAATGGGTCTTTCTTCCTACATTAAGACAACACCAATTCCATTTCCTGAGACATCACATTCTACAATAAAGGTTTATGTTAAGTCTGGTGTAGTTAAGACCGGTGCTTGGCACATTGCCTCTTTAAGATGTTCAAAGGCTTTCGTTGCTTCTAGAGTCCAAGAAAATGCATATTTCTTCAGTAATGTTGTTAGAGGTGTTGTTATTCTCCCATAATTCTTAACAAAATTGCAATAATGCCCTGTCAACCCCTGAAATCCTCGCATATGCTTTATGGATTTGGGGATTTTCCTTTCCTTAATGGCTTTAATTTTTCTAGGGTCTACCTTAACACCTTCATGAGATACAATATTACCCATATATTCTACCTCTTGTACTCCAAGGAAACATTTGGAGGTTTTTTCATATAATTGTTTCTCCTCCAATAGTTTGAGCACTTTATGAACATGTTGAACATGATCCTTCCAAGACTTGCTGTAGATTAGTATATCATCAAAAAATACTAACACAAATTTTCTAAGGAAGGGTTTGAAAATGGAATTCATCAAACCTTGAAATGTAGAAGATGCATTGGTAAGGTCAAAAGGCATGACCAAAACTTCATAATGACCCTCATGAGTTTTAAATGTTGTTTTCAGAATGTATTCATTCTTCATTCGGATTTGATGATATCTTGAATGAAGGTCCAACTTGGTGAAGTAAATTTCTCCATGCAATTCATCCATTAATTCATCAATGACGGGAATGGGAAATTTATCTTTAATAGTGAGCTTGTTGAGATCCCTATAATCTGGAGACGTGTGCCATGATCCATCCTTCTTGTGCACCAATACTACTGGAGCAGAGAAAGAACTTGACTAGGTTGAATTATACTAGCCTCTAGCATTTCTGCAACCATATGTTCAATTTCACTTTTTTGGGCATAGTAATATCTGTAAGGCCTGATGTTTGGAGGAACACTTCCTGGAATCAAATGAATAACATGATCATGATCATGAACAGGTGGGATGCCTTTGGGAGTCTCAAATACTTTGGAATGATTGTCCAAGGCTTTTTGGAGATCTGGAGAAATAGATGATTTAGGCATGGGAACCTCTAACTAACATAATTGTGCAATTATGCCACGTTGTTCTTTCTTTAGAAGCTTTGTTGTGCCATTAGAGCTGATTATCTTTCCCATGTTCCCTTTGATACCCCTTAATTCAACTTCCTTTCCTTCTGAAAAAAATAATAATAATAATAATAATAAATTACAGAAAATTTCTTGAAAATTAAAAGCTATCGTACCCAAAGATTGTAGTCATTGGACTCCTAGTACAACATCAAGACCACTCATTGGAATGGAAAGCATTGGACTATTCAACACATATTCTCACATGGACAGCTTGATATTATGGCACTTTCCAGAGAAATTTATGGTTCTTCCATTTGCAACCATCATTTGACACTCTCGTGTTGGCTATAGGAAGCAATTCAATTCATTCGCTATCTTACAATGAATAAAATTATGGGCACTACCCATATCAATCAACACTATTACATCTTTCTTCTTGATATGTCCTATCTTGATAGTTTGAGGAGTGGTTATTCTGGCCAATGCATTACAAGATATGGTCGAATTCATTTCTTATTTCTCTAGGCTTTGTCCCTGGTGGTTATCCTTTTCTTTTGATGTTTCTTGTTCCTTTTCTTCTTCCTCTTCACAATCTATGTAAAATAATTTCTTCTTGGCACACTTATGACCTTTAGGGTATTTTCTATCACAATTGTAACAAAGCCCTTTTGCTCTTTTTTCTTCCAATTTTTTGTGGTGTCAACCTTGTAGGTTGTGGAAGGCTAGGAGCAACAATACTTCCATATTTATAGTTGTGATTGGTAGGCTTCCTTGTTGCCATAATTTTGCTTTCAATTTTTCTTGCCAACTTGAATGCCTTCTCCAACGAATTAGGTTCCCAAATGAGAACCTCATGTTGGATGTTATCCTTTAATGTCCCTATAAATACATCAATCTTATGCTCCTCTGGAATATCTTTTACCCTTATATTCAATTTTTGGAAGTCCTCAATGTGTTACACCATTGAACCTTTTTGTTTGAGATTTATCAATTGGCTAAAAAAGGTGTTGCTTTTTGTATCCTCATAATGTTTTATCATTCCTTCCATAAAAATTTCCCAAGTGACAATTTGTTTACGATAGAAAATCCATTGGTAACATACAAACTGTTTGGGTTCCATATATAAAGTTGCAATGCGTACCTTTTGTGTGTTTTGCAAATTATGTAGATCGAAATATTGTTCCATCTGTAGTGTCCATGTTACGGGATCCTTGCCATCAAACTTCCTCATATCGATCTTTGGAACATGGTGGGTCTTCAATCCAATGTTAGAGTCTATGAAATCATGATTAGCATTTATTTTATTCTCCTCATGAGTTTCCTTTACTACCCTTTCGCCATTAGTAAGCATTTCTTGTAGTAACTTTGTCAAATTTATCTTCAAATCTTCCATGTTGCCTTTAAGTTTTTCTTCTATAACATCCATCTTAGCTTCCATGCCATCTATCTTAGATTCCATGCCATTCATCTTAGCTTCCATGTCATTATTTAAACCATCCATCTTAGCTTCCATGCCTTTCTTCAAACCATCCATCTTAGCTTATGTTACTTTTTGTGAGAGTGAAATTTGTTGCACTTGGTCTCATAATTTTGTATATCATGTTGCATTTCCTCCTCTTATTCATGAGTCATGCTAGAGATTTTAGGTTTCTTACTAGGTCTTTCCATTTTCTTTCTTCGGGGCATCAATTAATGATAATTATGCTTCGCTATGTCCTTTGAATTCCTTCAAACTGATTTTTCAAAACAAACTTATGCAAAATTATAAAAAGAGTACACACATTTTTTGGCATTGTAGGAGCTCGATATTGAATTGGTTTTATCTCTATAATTGCAAATCTCTAAGGTCTGAAATTTTGTCTTGTGGTAACTTGTTGTGTCCTCATTCTAACCCTGCAAGTCTGATCAAGACTGGATTCTCCAAGAAATATGTATTCCACATCTCCCATGAAGGCATGATTATGTACTAGTTCAATAAAGAGAACTTGTACGAAGTGCCACATGTCATTGTTTTGACCTTCAGGCTTGAAACTGATACTCATAAAACTATAGTCTGTCTTATTTTAGTACCTTTTTACTAAATTCCAATATGATGCTCAGAGAGAAAGATATGACAAGTTTCCCCATGTCACCTGTTTGAGATATAATTCAGGAGCCTATAAAAACCCTAACATCCTTGGATCATATCTCCAAAAAGATAGCGAGTCAAGATCTAAAATTCGTACCTGAGGTGCATCAAGATTTCGGTGCCAACGGGTTTTAATTTTAGCTTCTGAAACATCGTAGAAAAAACGTTATAGTGAAAATTCCATGATGACCTTCTTGGAGGAGCAAAACCCTAGAATCCAAAGATCTGATACCAATTGTTATGCAACCAACTCACAAAATAGAAGGAAAGATAGATCAACAACTTCAAAATCAAACTCTTCGAGGGGGAAAACTCCTTTACATTACACAAATGAACAATTCTTGGATGATACAAATGAAAATACCTCCTTTCCATATATAGGAGTCTAAGGGGTCACAATATAATCAAGCCGACATAACAATAATAATGTTAAGACACAAAAATAACAACAATGGGCTTCTTTGGAGAACAATAATAAAAATATGGCAACAACATGGCCACAACAATAACAATAAGGGGCTACAATGACAATAATAATAAGGGAATACACTAGTATTATAGGGGCCTGACATAAAAACACACATGTAAATACAAACTCTACATTGCAATGATAAATACTAATAACAACCACAAATTTTGGTGTGATTAAGTATCACGCATAGGACAAGTAGGAATTACTCCTTCTAATGCTCCCCATTGACAAGTACTTGTCTCAATCTATGTCATGTCAAGTATTTATGGTCATATCATCCTCTACAACATATGTTCATGTAGATACTAAAGATGATCCTCATTAAAAAAAATTGTCTTTTTATTAAACCAAGGACTTGCCTCTTATAGACATATCAATTTTTAGAAGTCCATATGAAGAAACAATAACCCATCAAAATACATGGGTACCTAGTCATTGTAACTACCAATTCATTATAAATTCCTTTAATTACATGGCTTAGAAAATTTATTGATGAACTCCCCTTGAATGCATAAACAATTCCATCAACAATTCAATAAATAGATAGTTTAACAAATGCACTCACTCTTTGGTCATACTTGTCGCCAAAATCTTACCTCATTATAACACATAAAATAACTTGTATTTAATTTTTTGGTGTCATCTCATCACCTGAGTGCACAACCAAAATATGATCCACTAATAGAGCATTTAATAGACACATGGTCCACTCCTTTAAGAGTTAAAAATACTCCTTATATGAATGAACAAACTCCTCTTATAGGGAGATATCATAGGTGGTCATTTCAGAGACTCAACTCAACTAATCCATATATATTATATATATATATATATTATATATTATATAATATTATAATATATATATATATATATAGATTATATATCATATATATATATATATATATGTTTGTGTGTGTGTGTGATCTCATGCTCTAACAACATTAAATAGTTAGTTTTAATTATGCATCCAAGCATTAGGATACACATCTAAATGTTCTAGTTAAGCTACACTCACATATTCAATATAGAGAACAAATATCCTAGCTTCGATGCATTACAACTAGGTCCATCTTGTTCTGATTTGAAACACACCAAGGCATCCTATATTCAACTTAGACACACTAAGAATATTGTCATCGTGATCACACCAAGCAAGATATTAACTCAAACACACCAAACAAGCTAACCATTTTACCTTGAAACACAACACGTCTTCCAATACTTAGATCAATAAACTATGCATGGCATCAACTTTGAAACACCAAGTGATTCTCATACCTTTAGTATCAAAGCCAATGAATCTGTTGGTATTTGTATTAGTTGTGACACACACACAAATGGATCTAATTTTCATGCTCCATCTACCAATCCATGATGCACATAAGAAAAAAAATATACAACATATTTGTGTATAGTTAGGCCTTTTGTGACACACACATAAAGGCTTGACATCCAAATTGGAACCACTACATTCCCTAGTATAACATGAGTACAAATTTGATTCTATCATCAAACCAAATTTGTAGGTTTGACATTGGTGAGGCTACATCATGGTCATGTCCAAGAATAACACCCAAATAGGGCGGAGAATTTAACTAGTGACTTAACATCAAAAGAGTGCCTTAAGAACGCACTCCATCATTGTCTATCTAAGACCACATGGACATAAAAGTTCTATCTTAAACAAATCAATGATAGAGATTTCAAAAAACAAGTATTTTCTATATGAACTCTATATTACAATGATCAATAGTAATAACCTAATATTTACTATAATATCTAATATTTACTATAATATATTACACATAAAACATGGAGAATTTGCATCCTAACATTTTATAACTAGAACTAAGAGTAACCATTTCTCTATCACAAATTTTCAAATTTATTATACAGATACATAAAATAAAATTTATTAAAAAATATATAATAATTAAAAAAACCAATAAAAACATCATAATAATATAATATAATATATATATATATATATAATAGAGACAATTTTTCCATAAATGAAACCAAAATTGAAAAAAATATTTGTTTAGTCATTCTAATCGTTTGCACCAAATCATTTGTGATATATTAAACAAATTTATGACTTATCATTCAATCTCCTATACTTTAGAACACTTGCATCCACATGACAAAGATTGATGGAAATGGGTGTTCTTGCAAATGAATGTGTACTATTGTGTAAAGTTAACAGGCAATTTTTGTTGTATAAATGCATGAGAAAGATTGATGGAAATGGGTGTTCTTGCACATGAAAAACTGTGTACTCTTGTCTAGAGTTAACAAGCACTTTTTAGTTAACAGTCAATTTTTGTTGTATAAATGCATGAGAAAGATTGATGGAAATGGGTGTTCTTGCAAATGAAAAACTGTGTACTCTTGTGTAAAGTTAACGGGCAATTTTTGTTGTATAAATGCATGAGAAAGGTTGATGGAAATGGATGTTCTTGCAAATGAAAAACTGTGTACTCTTGTCTAGAGTTAACAAGCACTTTTTGTTGTATAATTGCAATAATAATAGAATTTTTGTATTTGTTACTAGTGCCCATATGCGGTCGTAAAGAACTAGTTGGGTTCTAGTCTTATGATAAGATTCTTCCAATTTGTTGTGTCTTAATTTTTTCCATACAGTTATATAGAAAGTTCCAAATCTGAAACTTACATAATTTTCAAAAGTCATGCTGATCATGTGCATTCCTTTTATATAACGCATGGTTATTCGTGGATACTATATATTGCACATTGTCAAGGATATATCAATCTCGCAAAGCATTGGAACTATTTATATAAATATTGCTTTGTGCGCTAAGAGGACTTGTTCATACACATAGGAAGCAGGGGTTAAATTTGACACCCGTTTACATGTTTTTTTTTGTTGTTTTAGCCGTCAAATACTTGTTTTTAAAAAATATACACGTCATTTTTGACTGGCCAATAATTTTAAAAACTGTCATATTCACGTGCATGTTAAAAAATGACAAGTTTCAGTTTATATATATATGGTTCACGTCAAGTTTCAACTTTTACTAAATTAAAAATTGATGTCCAAGAGTGCGTCGCCGGCAGGCTTAACTCATTTCAACTAATTGATACCATGGTTTGGTGAAGTTCTTTACCTCCTCTGGATGTACTGTCAGATGGATTGTCAACTTTTTATGAAAATGATGGATTGTACAGTTTTTTTAACATTTTTAATCCATCTATCTATCACAAATTTCATCTCATTTCTTCTGTGATCACTGATAATATAAATCCTATGCGGTGGTCTGGGAGGACTTGGCAAGATTTTGCCCATCAGTGTTGGACCCGAGACCAAGACCCCAAGGCCTGAAGTAACGATGTTATATTTCAATTCTTTTCCAAATTTTGGGTTTACCCAGCACTAATAAGCAACCTGTGTATTTATTGTTGAATAAACATAACCGGCCAGTGAAAACCGTATAATTTATTGCAAGCCTGTATTTATTTTTAGTATGCATTTTAATACTTTTTGGCTCTAAATGATGTATTTCTCTGCCATTTCACAAATAAGTAGTTTAATTTAGCTAGCGCTAGAAAATAATATCAATAACCTCCATTGTAGAGGAACTTCTGAAAGGAAAGCCTTTGCCAGGTAGAATATGCTTTCAAAGAATACAATTGTTTATCCTTCCAGAGGCCCATTTCTAATATTTATTGGTTCCGTATATTCAGATATCTTAATACGACAGGTCATAATTTGACAGATCAAGCCGGTGAACTGCTTTCAGGTGGGGTTAGAATCAATTATCTTGGATTAAGGTCCTCAACCATTAGGGAATAGAAAAAAGACGTCTTACGGAGAATATCTGTTGATTTCTTGGATTCTTATAATATTGTAAATTAAGTTAAAGTTTGGATAGATTTGAAATTTTGATTTATTGAGTTTGGATCTAAGTAATATTCGAAATTGGAGATTTGAATCGATTCGGAGCTTTGCATTTGAATTAATTTCAAATTAGGCAAATAATATTGTTTCTTTATAAACTTCAATGGATAAGAGTATGATGCCTAAACTTGATGTCAAATTCTTTTCAAATCAAATTTGTAGCCAAGCTTATAATGTCAGCATTTACAACATTGATATCTAAATGATATCACAGATATAATGCCATAGTTTGAATGAGTTTTATGGAGAATGAAATGATATCATAGATATAGTGATGTAGTTTGAATTATGATTAATTGGGGAGACTAGTTTAGCAAACCTGGTCTTGGGTTCTAAGCCAGCATAGACTTATTTTTCTTTGTATATTTAAACCAACAGTTGCGTGGCGACCTTTGCATTCTTTAAGCCTAGGGTGTTGATGGGTTTGGGTTCGATTAGCTTTGATGGTCGTGATATCAATTCTCTCGAAACAAATTGTACATAAGAAACCAAGCAGGGATTGCATAAGGCTCAAGACAGGAACCTACAAGTTCGGTGTCCAATTAACTAGTTAGCTTCTAAACAGGCAGTTAGAAGCTTCCCTCACGCCATACTTTATGAAACGAAAACAATGGATGAAAAACATGCCAGAGAGCTTTTGTGTTTGCATGTCTTCCATTAGTGCCACCCAGTTAATGAACTTGAAAACATAGTGGAAGGCTTCTTGAGAGTCTGTGACAATTTATCTATGTCGGTCACTGTGTGTGGCACACTTCTTTATGGAAAATCTGACATGTATGAATGGGATTCGCAACTACATAAGTTGTATGAAGTGCTAATAGAGACATCAAGCTCAAATGCCAAATAAGTTACGGTGCACTAGAAAATAATGAAAATTTGATGATAGTGGCTTATGTGGGTCTTACAAAAAGTGCCCAAGAGGCTTTTATAGATATTTTCTTATTTTTTAGTGGTTGGGAGTGGGAAACTGTAGCTTCTATTGTGGGAGAAGTATAACTCCATTCCCTGGAGGCTGGCACACATTCATTCATTTTGTGACTAGGGATAATGACAAAGGGTGTGTTATAGGATTGTAGGGATCAATCGTAAGGTTTGTAAAGGCCTCTGAATCACAACCACAAAAGACCTGTCTTCAGCTCTTGAACAAGAACAGGTATCCCCTGCCTTTCACTATTTCATAATCATGTTTCAACAATTATATTGATATATTCTTATGGTAATATAGGGGTCTCTGATGTCGAAATTAAATTTAGGCCTTTCCTACGATTCTTGAACAAGAACCAGTATGCCTTGCCTTTCACTATTTCATAATCAAGTTTCAACAACTATATTGATAAACCTATTCCAAATTGTATAATTTGCATTGGAACTATCATCTGTGCAGAATGTTGTATAAGCATAATTTAGACAATTCAACTTCATTCTCCATCTTAAGCCTTCGATGTATTTTTTAGTTGAAACTCACTCATGGTTGGGTCCTACTAAGCAAGCAACTACTAAAGTGGTGGTGTGAGGTGAACTCATATATAAGAACATATTGACAAGGTTTAGGGCTTTGGTGAACCCTATTAGCCGGTTTTTGTAATCAATCTCTTTCGTGCCAGTCATAAAAAAAGGTACAACCAATTTACTCACAACTTGTGCTTTACCTTCAATGAATCAACCATATCGATGCATCAACCATATTGGTCAAACCTTTTCAGCAAAGAGAGGAACAAAGTGGGAATAACCACCCCAACAAATTGAACATACCAAGAATAACCCTACTCCATGAAGATAACATATTTGGCGGACCAGGTCAGCGAAGAAGAGAATAACATAGAATTGCTGCTAGTAGGGATGCTTTCTCTGCTGCTGGTAAGAAAGAATGTCGCTGGCAAACTCGCTTGGGTTAGATGGCTTTGTTGGATTTGAGTAGTAGATGGTGGTTTTATTCTTTTGATAATATAAGCATCTCTCATTTTGAAATTGAATTTATAGTGTTATTATTTTTATAGTTGTGAGTTTCAAGAGTTATATTGCTATATTCTTTTGATAATATAGGCATCTCTCATTTTGAAACTAAAGTTATTGATATATTATTTTGATAATATAGATATTTCTTATTTTGAAATTGAATTTATAATGGTTTTATTTTTATAGTTGGGAGATTTGATACTCAGTTATAGTTAGGAAATTTGATAAGGAATTAAAATGGATTTAGATGGGTGAATATAATTTGTAAAAATTAAATAAAACTGGTAAAAATAAATATTACAAGTCATACGATGAGCAATTTAAAATAAAACTGTCAAAAAAAAAATTCTCTAATAAGCAAGGGCACCAGTCAAATTTAACCCCTAATAGGAAGGATAGATAATTTATATTTATATTGGAGAAGTTATATATAATGATTACTAAATATATTTTATTTAAGATAAATTAATGTATATTTATATTGAAAAAATTATATGTAATCATTAATAAAAAAATTTCCCAGTAAGATTGATTATTTGTTATGATTATTTTTGTAAAAAGTAATTGAGAAAAAGATATATTTTTAAATAGATATATCAATATGAACTTGTTGAAACAAAATATATGATTAATGTGATTTTCTCTATATCAAAAATATTAGTTCATACAATATAAAAAGGAATAATATTTTTTTTAATTCACATTCAAATAGCCCAATATATATATTATTTATTAAATTTTCTCTAATTTATAAAGTTGATTGATTTATTTGATTATAATATAATTATTTATTAATATATTTCTCTAATTTATAAGGCATGATTGATTTATTTGATTATAGTTTTATAAAATAAATATTAGAAAAAAGTATACTCTTCAAATATGATATTTAATGTGTGAGTCTTAATTATATCGAACAGAATATAAAATTAATTAGTAATTTTCAATATCAAAAACTCATAAAAACTCTTCATAAATGTCAAATTATAAAAGATATTATTATAGGGATATTTTAATTATTTAAAAATATAAATTCATAATTAATTTCAAATTAATAATGTATAATTTAGTTATAAGTTTCACATTATGAATCAAGCATATTTGAGCTAATTTATAGCTAGCTTGAAAGTACACTTATACAAGTATATTTTAGTAGGGAATGTTGTGTGACAACTTTCAAGTTTGAAGTATATGCTTATTTGTTATTAAAATATATATTTAAGTGACCAACATGTTACAAAAGATGTAATAAAAATGTAGAAAAATATTGTCTCATAGTCAGCGATCTAATTTGAACCTTTCTTAGCCCTTTTAAGGGATTCAAACATATACTAGAAATATAATTCAGAAAACATCGTTTCAAGAGAATGTGAATCTCTACAAAATTTCATTTATGAAGGAGAAATAATATCATAAAGTTTCAAAATAATTGTCAAATTTTGACTAACCCATCAATGTCCTTACATATAGTGTTTAGTTGGTCAATAAGCATCTCTATTTTAGTTGAATCTTATCTATTCCTTAGTACAGTGTACCCTTCTACAATTAAGTGTAACAAGCCTAAATGTGGCCTAAATATAATAATAATTTATTGTAAGTTAATCCAGATATATCACTCTTGCATAAAAGTTTGCAACATATTTACATTGTGGTATGTAGGTTTTCTTATATTTATCAATATAAATCATCAATTGAATTATAAAGGTATGTTTGATATTACATTGATTGCTTTCAATTGGAAAAAAATCAATGATCTTGGAAAACTTTGGATTGATCTTGGAAAACTTTGGATTAAAGAGGTGCAAACTTACCCATTGTTTTGTATTTCCATCATACCATATTCCTCACCACCATTCAATCATATAATTTTAGTCATTCCAAATCTAGTTGTTATTCCAAACACCATTCTACTTTACAACATCATTTCTTTTTCGACCAAGTATCCTTCCATGATACAACACCATTTTCTTCTAAACCAACCAGCAACCAATCTTCTATCTAACATTCCATCATACTACACACAAGGTTTAACTATACACAATTTTGACGGTGAGAATGATTGAGAAGGGAAAAATGGATTAATAAAGTCAAAAAATGTTTCAATTTCACAAAAAAAGGCTATCCACATTATGTTGCTCCACTAACGTAAATATTGAGAAAAAAAAAGATGGATTGATGCAACTAAATACTATTTTAAGAAGATGAAGACTATAATGACTTCAACCCTAGCCTTGATATCCTAAGATTTCACTAGTTCTTTGTATTCAAATGTGATACTTCATGAATAGGTATAGGATTTTTTCTTATGACTGAAACATCCCCTCCCCAATTTCTTTTGAAATGCATAAATTAAATACAAAAGAGTAATAAAAAATTACTTACAACAAAAATATGTTTGGAATAATTCATGATTTAACAAAATGGAAATGATATCTATTTGGAGTCAAATTATTTGTCAAATCAAATTGCGACAATTTGAAAATATCTCTTAAACCAAAAGACATAACCATTAAAAAAAATTGTAAGGAAAATCCAAGCTATTAATTTTGAAATTTTATAAAAAGGAAAGAAAAATCAAGTTCTCGATAGTTTATCAAAACAAAAAAGGAGATAGTATACTATGCTCAATTCCAATAGTCAAATCCTAAACGGATTTCTAATATTCAATCCAAATATGTGAAAAATCCAAAGATAAAAAGATAACCAAGGAAGTCAATACAAATGTGGCATCACACTCCAAATTTACATTGGAAGATAATACAGTATGGTAGAAGAATATATTTACCTAGCACCTTCAAATTCAAACTTCAAACCTTAAAAACATGACTCCTCATTTACAAGCAATGTTGAATTTTGAAAACAAATTCTAATATCCAAAAATCATTTTTCTCAGAAGGAATGAAGGTTGATACTTATAAATATATGGTAGATTATAATACCTACTGGTGATAAAATTTAGAATCAATTTCACCTCCAAGTCTTCATCAACACCTTCATATCTTAGATTAAAAATGAAATGAGTTGTATTTGTAATTTATAATGGGTATCTATACATTAGGAAGGAAGATATCATATTTGTAATTGTATATTTATTAACCAAATATATTCTATTCAAATTATATATAAATATCAGGCTAGTTTCCAAAAGTCATCATTTGTGATAAGGAACTCAAATTTACTAGCAACTATTAGAAACAATTATTGCACCGTTTAACAACAAAATTAACCTTGAACACTACATACCATCCTCAAAATGATAGAAAAAACTGAACTGGTAAATAAATTAATAGAGTGATACCTCAAGAATTTTGTGAATGACCAGCAATCACAATGTCATAGTTGGTAAGATCTTACTGAATGTTGGTATAACACTATGTATTGCACTTTAGCCAAAATGACTCTATTTTAAGCCTATTTGTATCATACACCATTAATGAAAGGGTATAATGTCTCCAATTTCAAGTCTCATTATGTATAAAACTACTTAGGGACTTCTAGTGAAATCCTTCATTCCTAAAAATCCATCTCAAGTAATCCAAGAAATGAATGAAGAAAAAAGATGTTTTTCAGAAAAAATGATTGTGAACTTGAAGTAGGAGACTATATATTTGTTTGAATACAACCATACAATTAAAATTCACTCAAAAATTACATAAAACATAAACTTACACCAAGTTTTATGGCCCTTACAAAATCTCAAGGAGAATTGGCCAAGCAGTGTATGTGCTAGAAATAGCAAAGAAATGGAACTTACAATATGTCTTTAATGTTTCAATTTGGGAGAAAATGTCAAGTCCAACAACTCCTATATAATAAAAATTATCTCATTTAAATGAAAAAGTTAGACTAATTATGCATCTTGAAGGAATATCAAAAGTAGGAAAAAAATTATTTCATCCAGGAAATAGTGAGTACCTTTTAATGTGGAAGAATCTACTAGAATATGAAGCCACTTCTAAAAATGAAACTTTTATATCAATTCATTCATCCTTATCCTTGCCTTCAAGTTAGATCATTTCAAGTAGGGATAAGTTGTAATAGCCCTAAATATAATTATAATCAACTATTATAAGTAAATCAAGGAGGGTCACACATGTGTGAAAGGTTGCAATCTATTTACTCCATGGTATCTAAACAACTCTTTATTTATCAATGTAAATTACCAAATGAATTATAAAGTATGTTTATTCTTATATAGGTTTCCTACATTAAATCTAAAACATGGATCATACTTAGATAAATATCCTACCACTATATTGGTTTATGCATCATTTTATGTGTTGCTTAACAAAAGCTTCCAAGAGATGCTTAGATATCTTTTCTTTGTGAAACCCTACTTGAATTCATGTGTTATTATCATTTTTAATTCTTGTCAATATGGAATATGGAATTACAATTAGTTTACATAATTCATATTTTTGAATCCCGCGCTTGCGATATTACTATTTTGTTTTTTATTTTCACCTCCAACACTTACCATATTAAGAAGACTATTTTCGGTAGAAATCACACAGGAGAAAATTTTGCCGATGTGTTTCAAACTAGCTAGTGTGGTTCATCATCAGGACTAGATTTCTACCAAAAAGAATCTTCTTAATGTAATATGGATCACAAAATCCTAAATTCAGAACTTACCATATTGTCATTTCCATTATTGTATGTTCCTCCACTCTTGTCTCTATAAAAGAACCAAAACAATTAGTCATGGGTTATGGATGTAAATCGTAATAACATTATGACATTATTAGTAATATCATTTACAAATAAGTTGTTGAAAGTCAAATTTGAAGAGAAAGTAATAAACATTGAGTTAACCTATAGAAATTAAGTCACCTCTCTTTTCTCTTGTTTGTTAATTTGGCAACTTATTGACAAATTCCAAACATGGAACTAGATTCCTCTTTTAGAGAAGACCAATTTTGACTATTGAAGCGCTCAATTTGGATAATGCAAAGTGTACTTATGAAGAAAAGACCACATATGCACATTTGGATAGGTCAGCCTTAACAAGAAATTGTCACCCTTGGAAGCCTATGAATACAAGTGACCTCAAGTTCATTTGGACGTCACCAAGAATCATATTCTTCTCTTCTTCATTGATTGGTTCACATAATTTTGAGGCTAGGTCAGGGAAAGATATTCAACAAGTCTGAAATTACAGGGTCTGAAGCTTGCACATGTTTTTAGGGTTTTGGTTTCTTACCGCAAGCTTTTCAAAGGTACTTTTTAGCTATAACTGCAAGTTAACAAGCTCAAGGGTGCGGTTGGAAGGTCTCAACCACATGAAAATCTCTTCCTCCGTGTGGTTGGGCTCTAGGGATAAATTTTGACATCTGACCATAGATGACCACAAACAGGAAAAGTGGTCTTTGATATATATTGATGTTGGGAACATATTTTTTAATGTTGTTGGGTTAATTTTGCTAGATCATTTTGTATTGGTCTCATTGTACTCTATGTTGAACATTTTATGAAAATATAATAGAAGAATAATTTTTAAATGGTTTTCCACCTTGTGGGGTTTTCCCTTAACTTTCGACCATATCTGACGTCTCTTGTTGATTTGTTTAATATCTCCTTTGTCATTTCATTTTTTTGTTATATCTTCAATTACTATTATTGATTGGAAAGATTAATTGTTATTGAAAATATTTCCAATTGAAGTATTGAATTGGGATAAAATCAATTGAAATGACATAGAGTAGTGTGAAAATTAACATGGTTTCAAATCTAAGGTGAAGGACAAGCCCAAAAGGAGACAAGCATTGAAGCACTCATCTTTGGAAATTTGAAGAAGCTTATCTAGACAAGTCAAGATGTCTTCCTCTTTCTTCAAGGAACATTAGAAGTTGGGTGACTCATTTAACTTTGTTGCATGGAAGATTGGGTTGGAGATCATAGTTGATAATAATGATGTTTGGAATACATTCAAGGTAAAATACCTGATCCATCAGAAAATTCTTTCGCTACTTCTAAGAACAAGTATAAGAGAGGTGAGTTAAAAGCAAAAAAAATTATATTTGATGGTTTACAAGATAGCTTACTTGCATATGTTGGAAATTTGAGGAAGTCTAAAGACATATATCATAATATAGTTGGCATGTATGAAGTCAACAATTTCAATGAAATCATCTCCTTGAAAGATAAATCAAATATATGAAGATGAAAAAAGGGGAGTTTGTGCAATCCTATATTATGAGTATATCTCATCTTAGAGATCAATTGCAAAGAGTTGGGGAAATTTTGCCTGATAGGGAATTGGTTATTGTAACTCTCAGAGGTCTCCCTCCGATTTGGAAAAAATTCATTACAAATATAAGAAACAATAAAACATTCCTAACATTTTATGAGATTATTGGAAATCTCACTCAAGAAGAATTGAGGATGATATTTAGAGGAAGGATTCAAAAGCATGAAGAGGGAGAGTCTGTTGCACTCTTCACTGAAAACAAGAAGAAGAAAGGGAAAGGAGGTCCATCAAATTCAATAAATCCTCCTCCTTGAAATAAAAAGAGAAGGAATGATAGAACATCATCTCACATTGAATGCTACAATTGCCACAAGAAGGGTCGTTATTCTCGATATTTCCCTAAGAAGAAAAATTGTCCACACTACAACACTAGAAGCAAAAATAATCAGCTTGATGATCGAGGAAAAAGAGATGAAAAAAGGAATGATAGTAATGGAAGAGATGAATAAAGAAGAAGAGATGCTCCAAGCGACCATGAATAATATATTCATCCTCAAAAAATTTCAAGATACCCTAGGTATGAAAGTAATGTTGGAAATCAATCAAAATATAGTCTTATTTATGCCCTTACTAGTTCCTCTCCTCCAGATTCATAGTGGGGCCATTCATCATTTGCCTAGGTATAAATAAGTTCTCCCAAATTTGGTAGAGAGGGAGTCAAATTTGAAAATTTTTCTTGGAGACAACTCAACTCATCTGGTTAGTGGTCGTGGTTCTGTTGAATTTCATTTGGATTCTAGGGAATTTGTTCTGCTCCATGATGTGATGTATGTGTCAAGATTTGAGAAGAATTTCATATTAATATTTTCTTTAGAAGATAAAGGGATGAGGGTTGCCTTCATTAGAGGAAAGGTTTTTACTTGGCCTGTTGGATCACCCATGAGAGATGCATTCACATTGGGATTGAGATTTGAAGGAATCTATAGTGTTAATGCAAGACCTCTTCTAGCATTGGTCCATGATACTAATCATCTAAGTGACCTATGGAACCAAAGATTGGCCCATATACATTATGATTCTCTTTCAAGATTGAAGAAATTAGTCTCTAGAATTCCCAATGTTCAAGCCCAACATGATGGAGTATGTCTAGGTTGTGCCAGTGGAAAGAAGACAAGGGAACCATTCCCCTCTAGGGAGAACAAGACAAATGGCATCATCAATCTCATTCATTATGACATATGTGGTTCGATGCCTATACATTCTATTAGTAGCCATCTCTATTACATCACTTTCATTGATGAGTTCTCAAGAAAGACATGGATATATTACTTGAAGCATAAGGATGAATCCTTCAAAATGCTCAATGAATTCAAAGCTTTGGTTGAAAATCAAACAGGGAAGAAAGTCAAGATATTTAGGTTTGAGAATGAGGGAGAATAAATTTAAATGAGTTCATCGATTATTGCAAAAAGAAAGGTATTGATAAAATGGAGTAGCTAAAAGAAAGAACATTTTTATTGTAGAAGTCGCCCGTGCCATGCTCCATGACCAAAATTTTCCAAAGTTACTTTGGGTATAAGCATTGAATGGTGTTGTATATGGTCAAAAAAAGGTGCCTCGTCAAGCATTGGACAAAAACACCCCCAAATAAGTGTTCACATATGTCAATCCCAATGTTGGCCAACTATGTATCTTTGGTTTCCCCATATATTTCCATGTAATGAAGGACAAAAGAAACAAGATGGAAGCCATGCAAAGAAAATGAATGTTTGATGGGTAATGTGAGAATTTGAAATATTTTAGAATATATATTCATGGTCAAAGGAAGGTTGAAATTATCATGGATGTAATGTTCAATGAATATGTTTCGCTTGGGAATGTAAGGGACCTTCCTATGCCTCCTCCTCCTGAGAAGAAGAATGATGATATGGATATTTTAGATGGTCCTTTTATGCATGAATGTGAGACACACATTGTTGATGATCCCATGGAGCCCATGGATCCCTTATATCCTCCTCCAAGTAATCCTCCTTCCAGGAAGATGTAACAGCACAAGTAGAACAAAAATTAATATCAAAAAGGAAAACAATTCTTCAATGAAATTATACCTGTACCACAAGATTTGGGGACGACTCTCCTCCCAACCGAAGGCTCAATTGTGCAAGATTCTGCTACAACTGGCCACCCCCGAGCCCTCAATCAATGACTACTGCCAGTATTCCTAAGTCTCAGCATTCTCCCAAGAGAGTGAAGATGGAACCTCAGAATGATCGCCCCTTCCATCCTCCTCATCATTCCTTAAATAGAAAAAGCATTGGATGGGAAACCACATGCACACCCTCCATGTGTCTGCATGCCACATGCCCACCCTCCAAGTGTCGGCATGCTAAATTTTTTTATAATTTCCTTATTTTATTATGGTTATTATATTTTTTTATTATTTTTATTATTATTTGTTATTTTGGTTATTACTATTTTTATTTTTTATTACTTATCATTTTTATTTA